>JAUMHA010381983.1:0-12415 GCA_032359765.1 Saxidomus gigantea
AGTGCCAATTATCCATGGCAACCCAGCATAAAATGGAAGCGGTCCCAGCTGAGAAAAAAGAGGTTGTGTAAAAATTAACGAGTCTCAAGTCAATAGTATGAATACTCAGTCAGTATTTATGATTTATTTTTATAAAATAGCCTATTTGCAAAGAAAATAAAAAAAGAACAATTTGCCCATCTAGTTTCTGAAAAAAGAAAGAAAAACGAACGTCTGTGTCAGATATTTCAACCATTTTATTCCAATTATGTCACCCCTAGGGTTTTCATAAGTTCCAAAATTTAAGAATTTGTTAAATAATTGTATCATATTTAATGTGTCACTATTACAAATGAATACAAGAACAAACTTTAAACTGCAATAAAACGGTATTATGAAACAACATCTATCACTGAAGTTGATTAATACCCCTGCAAGGCCGCCTTGACACAAGCAAAATAGAAATTCATATGTAGTTTCCAAATTCCAAATAAAGGAGTGAGTAGGGAAAGGAAGAGGTGGAATAGAATAAGCTAGGGGACGAGGGCGAGGTAAAATTGTTTCGGCAAGGGGACGAGGGCGAGGTGGAAAAGCTTGTGCGGCACATACCGACATGCAGAGAAAGAGTGCAGGAGATATTTAGACAAAAATCAGCAGCTGAAGGTAATTTTCTCTTATTAAAAGCAATGTTTCTGCTTGAGTACATGTGTAGGTATTTTTAAAACATCAGAGTAGACCATTTTTAATATAAACATAAAATGGAGATAAAAATGTGTCAGTAGTTATAATGGAATAGGCTTTGTTATTTTTATTCTTATTACAATTAATTAATTTATACTTATTTTTTCATTCTAGATTGCGAAACAAGTTCTTACAACTTAGATAAATCAATCTCGAGATTCACTCCAGATGAAATCAATCTCGAAGAGAGAAAGGCAATGTGGAAATATCTGTCAAAGGACACCACGGCCATAGTACTGGTGGAGATCAAACCCGGGACTTTACGATTCCAAGGCGAACATCCTACCACAGTGCAACGGTGTCTCCACCAAGTTTTATTACACTACGTTTGGTTACATTTTACTATGGATAATATACACATGTGTGAAGTCCACAGATTGTATAAATTGATAATACATCTGTATTTATTGAAAAAAGGAAAATTACATAATGAGGTCAAACGTATGCCTGTCAACAAAAAACGAGAACTAGTTCTTCAGCTGCTAAAAAGGGAACGGCGAATGGTCCTTGACCTACTGGAATATGGCATGGCACCCCAACCTCAACCTCCCCATTCCTAGGACAGCTTGGTGCAATCCTGGTATAGATGTCACAATTGCACCAAGACGAATACATAACAGGAAAGGAAGTGTTATGGGTGTTAACCAGAACACTGTGTCAGTCAGAGATGTGTAAGCTAATCTTTTTCACAATATAAACTTTTTTGACACTAAAAAAGGAGCCATTTGCACTATTGACCCTTGGAATTGCTGTTAAATAATTGGATCAGGGTCGGAATTTGCATTCAAAAGCAGACTTTAGTGGCCACATAATACAAAACTCCCTGTGTCCATTACATAGGAAACGTTGATTGAAGGTGGCTGTTTCAGGCAAAGCACTATCGAGTGTATAACTTTAAAAAAAAATTATTTACATAAATTATTTATTCATTTCAGCAAATGAAAGGGAGTTGACTAGATCCAGAAGTCCTGGAAATAGGCCAGGCGTACTATAGAGACATGCTACAACCAGCGTGTAGAAGACTAGACATTCTGGGTACAGATTCTTTAACGTATGGACACTAGGGTAGGGATAAGGAAAATCAAGAACAGTTTACGATCTACCATCAGGGACATATTATACAGATTCTATACCTGGTCGAATTGTTGAAATTGTATTTGTCAATAGAGACATTTACAGTTAGTAATATCCACTTAGAAGACAGTAGTTTTAGTAAATACATGAAAACATGTCACATAATAATCTTTTTCTAGTTATGCAATTATGTCTAGTGAGGTCTGGTTTTCCCATGTCGTATGTTACTTGAATATTTTCATTGTCTTTGCATTCTATATAAACCGATGTTGGATTTTAGCTCACCTCGCACAAAGTGACAGAGTGAGCTATTAGGATCGCTCATCGTCCGGCATACGTCCGTTTACAATTTCCTTAAAACGACATCTCCCCTGAAACCACTACGCCAATGTTGATGAAACTTGGCAGGCATAAAATCCCTCTCACTTCTATTCCATGCAGAGCTCTGTTTGACATGGCAACGTAAAAGAAAAACTTTAAAAAATCGTCTTCTAAAGAACAGGCAGGCGTATAGCTTAGCTATTTGACATGTGGCATTGCCTAGTGGACCTCTACCCAAATTGTTCAAAATATGACCCCCGTGTCAAAATTGACACCGCTCGGGTTCACTTTTTTACATAGGCTTATGCAGGAAAAACTTAGAAAATATTCTTCTCTGAAACCACAAGGCATAGAACTTAGATATTGCCTAGTGGACCACTACTAAGATTGTTCAAATTATGACCCCCGAATCACTTGTTTTTACAGAGGCTTATATACGGGAAAACATTTAACAATCTCTGAAACCACAAGGCCTAGAACTTAGATATTTTGTATTATCGCATAGTTGGCTTCTTCCAAGATTGTTTAAATCATGACCCTAAGGTCAAAATTTACCGTTTCTGCTTTTGATGACATTGTAGTATAGCCAATGGTAACCAGGTGAGCGATATCGGGCCATCTTGGCCCTCTTGTCATCAAATTCGACAGAAAACGTCCTAGTTAAGTCAAGTTGTGCATATCATAATTTTATGTCTGTAGGTCGAGTATACTTTCTTACTTGGGTTCAGATTGTTAAAAATTGTAAAAGCCTGTAAAAAACAATGTCTGTCCACACTTCATCACTTTACCCTTTGTAAGATTTCGCCACACTTAGCAGAAAGCAAGAGTATGAAGTCCGAACTATAATTAAGGTTCACCACATCAAAGGTCAGTGTTACACAAACAGATTATGTTCAATAAACTTGGACAAAAGAGAAATGGAAAAAAAAAACAATTTAAACAATCAAAGTGGTCACTTATTTGTACACAATCAACATGCAAATTGGCCAGAATGTGTTTATGATGTCTATGTCAAGGTTAACTGGTAGGGTATGCTCTGAGGTGAGCAATAAAGGGCAAGCTTGGTTATTTTTTATTTACCATTTTAAATGAATAAATACATATCCATTTACTCTAACCTTCCTAATTTAATTGCAATCGTTTTTTCTGTTTCGTTGCGTTTGGAGCATTCACAGAATATGATACTAACACAAAACATTACATACTGGACACCTCTTATATCTGAAAACTTTTAATGTAAACAAAGCTGTCATATGTAGTGATTTGAGTGTTTTAAGAAAAGAACAACATTAAAACATCTGACGTTTTATGTTTCATTTTTCCGTTAGTAATTCAAAAAATTTCCACAACTGTACTGTCTACCTCAACTTAATGAAACAATTTAATTAATTAATATAAAAGCTCTTTTCTTAGAAACAATATCATTTGCAACTGATTTTCAGTTAAATAATGAGAATATAGTTATGCATGATTTAGATATTATTCTTCAGAACTTCAAAAGCCATATAATTTATTTTCTTCATTTGAACTAGTATAACTGGAAAATACCATGGAAAAGTATCTTGCAGGCATCATTTTGCCACATACATTTATGCACACTTTCTGTCTGTATATTTATGCCCCAAAAGGTGGTCATATTAAAATCGCACCGTCCGTCCGTCCTTAAATGTTATCGTGTACGGGCTGTAACAGTGTCATGCCTTAAAGGTCAAAGTCACACTTAAGAGTTTAAAGGTTATGGAATCCTGTATATATACACAAATTTGTGTCCGGACTGCAACTTTGTCAAATATCGAAGGATTTTAAAAAAGTATTTCACAAATGTTCAGCACATTAAAACAATGAGTTAGGTACAACAACCATGGCCCTGCCTCTAAGGTCAAGGTCACACTTAGTTGTCAGAGAGTTTAGAATCCTGTTTATATGCACATGTTCATGTCCGGATTATAACTCTGATATACATTGAAAAATATTAAAATGAATCAGAACATTTTGTTTATCACATAAAGAGAAAGTGTCATGCGCAAGTACAAGGTCCACACCCTGAAGGTCAGGGTCACTGACTGAGACACCTTTTTTGGGGCATTCGTCACAGCTCTTGATTTTCGTGTAACTAGGTTGTTCTAAATAATTATCTTTACATATACGCTGAGTTTGTTAGTAAAGATAGTTGCAAAAAATAAAATCTCAGCTATACACTTTGCTTTTATATACCAAAATATTTTGCTTGATTGTGAAGAAAGCTTGAAGTTTATCAAGTCACTCTCTAGTCCGCTTCCTGGAAAAACCAGTACTGGTGTCATATGAGAAGGTATGGTCTTAACCGTGGTAGGGCTCAAACCAACAACCTCCAGGATGAGCAGCAGACACTTCAACTTCTACACCACCACTCCAACCAATCACTTGTGGTGTTTGGACATGATTTCCCCCTACAAAATATGTTAGCTTATTACATGAAGTTGAGATGGTGTGAAAGAATGAGTATAAATACTCTTAAGAGTTACAGTTTATACTAATTCATTTTAGTTTGAAGTTATCGAGTCACTCTTGACTCCACTTCCTGGAACAACCACTACATGTGTCATATGAAGAGGTACGGTCGTGACCCCAGCGGGGCTCGCAAACACTTTTATTTCAAGACCACCCCCCCATAAAGTTGTAACAATCATTTAAAATGTACACAAAGTCAAGCAAAAGCTTAGCTGTGTGTAAAAAAAAGCGATACCAATGTCGTGGTCAGTTTTGACACTAGGGTAATGTACCCTCTTCAGTAAATGGCATTTTTTCCACATGAAACAGTGGTGGAATAAGATTTACCATTGCTTCTAGTGTACCTCATTACTTCTGTGCATGTAGTAAAGTGACATGTCAGAGCATATGGTTTACAATACCATATCTTTTATTTGTCGTCTGCCTGTAGATACCACATGAAATAAAACACTAGTTTTTTCTGACAGTAAGATGTTTCAATATCTGTTATAGTTTTCTCGTTTTTTGTCTTCGAATCTTGACTTCTTGATATCTTGTAAGATTTTTGCTGGTGGTGGTGCAATTCCTGAATTTCATTTTTTCATTTCCTGTGGTATGTGGGAGTGAGAGTGACTGGTGCCCTCAGTGCTTCAGTTGAATTCAGTATTTCCTGAAGCAATCCTGGAACATAGGCATGGAAAATGCAATTTACTGAAGAGGGTACATTAATGATACATTGTTCTTTGTGGACATCGGTAAGTGACAAGTCATTAAAGTCTAAGGTGCCTTTTTGCATGTTACCCCATCCACTCACTGTGTGCACCAGGATACTACCAGAATCAAAATCTGCTTTTGACAACTTTTGTTCCTTTTAATTCTCTGTAGTCAGTCATTCTGCTAAATCCACACCATCTGCAAACCAAGATCTTGTCTAAATGGAATTGAAATCTTTATAGACTAACACTGACTTTCCCATCTGACTGCTTATCCTTTTCAATAAAACATTAGAAAGATTAGGCGCTACCTGAAGTCAACTTCTAGTCTGTATAGAAACTTGGCGAACCTATATTGATCAAAATGTTACTTGATGTGGATTACAGATGTGCTTAAGACGAAAGGCAGTAACTTCTGTTACCTTGAAATCTGTATAGACTCTCGTGCTGCAGTCAACTTAAAGTCTGTATCTATATAGGACTCATTGATCCCTTTACATACCCTTTATATTGAACATAAAGCTTCAAAATGTGGAATACAGATGTGCTTAAGACCAAGGCAGTAAATATCTGTATAGACACTCGTGCTGAATTCAACTTAATGTCTGAATAGACACTTGTCGAACCTTTAACATACCATTTATATTGCTACTTGATGTAGAATATAGATATGCGTAAGACGAAAGGCAGTTATGTTACCTTAAAATCTGGTTAAAGTCTGTTTCTATATAAACACCAGTTGAACCCTGCATGTACCATTTATATTGACCATAATGCTACCGATGTGGAATACAGATAAGACATCTGTAAAGACACTCATGCCTTTCATTCAAAAGCTACAGATATTGCCTGAAGACGAATTGAAATGTGTATAATGTATAAACACTCGTCTAGCCGTTTCATTACTATCTCCATACTTACCTATAATCAAATTCAAATATGTATAGACACGTATTAATAACTAGCGTGTAACTAGTGTCCCTTAAGATCGAATCAACTAATATAATTGCACAATTATAGACCAAGAGACTACCCAAAGTGAGATCTAAATCTGTATAGACTTTTCATACAGGCAGCATTTAGCACAGTCGAACCTTTAAAAAAGACAGTATACAGGTAGTGTAGTTATTCCAAAATATAAAATAATTAAGGCATACAAACCACATGTTAAATGACAAACGTGATTTTATGCAGAAAACCTAAGTTCAACGACAACATATAGCTTTTACGACATTCAAATCTGTATAGACAGATGTCAATCAAATCCGTTTAGACTTTCGCGGCTTCCTCAACAAACCGTTGCTACATGATCAGTTATCAGTTACTTCCGGGTCTAATAATATCGAAATATGATCTTATTCTCTAATAACAGATGATAAATAAATACTAACGTAATTAGAACGTGGTACAAACACATCCAGCGTCAACATCAACTACATTAATTTGTATCTTACCTTACAATCGACTTTAAAAAATGAAATTATTTTGTACTAAATACACCGTCTATGACGTAATCGGTACTCCGCAGGTTAATCAATAGCTTGTGATATTTGAATTGTCATAGGTTGTATACCACGAAATGAGACTTCTGGATGATTACTGCATATAAAGTAGTGGTTAAAAGTAGCGAACTATACTACTCTTTGTAACTGTACAGATCATTTTTTTAAAGCAAAAGTGTCCAAATTCAAATGAAAAAATGGCGCTTGTTAATCTCGCGTTATCACGATAACGACGTCAACGTCCAGAAGCCCCAGAATTGCATTCCGTGCCACATTTTATGATCTTAAAGCTTTGATTGTGGATTATACTCTCTTATACTAAAATACGGTCACAGAATGAAAGCAAGTTTTTTTTTCAAAATCCGTGTCAAGTTTCTCTCCAGAAGAGTAAAGTGTGTAAAATGCAATGAATGTTTTTTGAGTTTGCGGCAAGCCGTGTTACAAAATTGATCATAACTTGAAAGCTTCCTAAATATAAATAATAAAATAAATAGTTGATGAGTAAATCATTCGCAGATGCTGTATTTGCCTAAACATACTCGGCATTGTAAGGAGCTTTATGTTGATGATTACACTAGGCATTTATATCGGTGTTTAATTCAGTCTCGAGACAAAGTTATATTATATTAGTTATGTTGACTGTTTATCTAAAGAACCTATAGTACATGACGGTACAATGCATGTTGCATTACTTTCATATATTGGATGATTAACCACTCTGTCTTATTAAAGGAATTATAAAGTGATTGCAAGCATGGCATCTTGTTTTAAGTAAGTTTCTTAGAAATATTTGTCTGATTTAAGATGTTTAAGTCTATTACAATCCATTTTTTATTCAAATGGGGGGTTCCTTTTTGGAAACCTTGTGTATCAGTGTTAAAATTGAAAGAAATGAAAACTACAGTTTATTTCATCATTCATATTGTCAAAGCATAAACAAAAAAATAATACTTAAAAGTTATATTTATCGCCTTCGGCAACTTTTATATAGAATAACAAATCTACAAATATAAAACTATAGAACTATATAATTATATTTATTCTACAGTGATGCCGACTTATACCGTTCTTCTATTTTTTTTTGCTTCCTCGAAAATGCGCTGTCAGAAAGCGTTTCTTGCTTTTTTAAAAAATGCTCCACGATATATATGGCATGTAGCAACTTGAGGGATGTTTTTTTGTACAAATAAAGGTCAATTTCGCCGGTAAGACATCTTTCCTGGTAATATAACATCTACAAATAATGTAACGTCCAAAGGGATAACAGGATTTAAACTTTTCATGTCATGAACTGTTGCTGCTCAATAATTACATTTTATCCTGAAACTTTGCTTACATACTACACATGAGATTTGTACCACACATTTAGAAAAAAAAACATTTTGATGGTAGACAATGGCCCTTTGTCAAAGTCCTTACATTTATGACATTTTAATTAGCAGTGGTGTAAATAACGAACATCGCTAGGTGATATTGCAATAGCTCAAAACTAACCATAACTTTTGCCTATATTGTCTTAAGGGCTTAATAATTGTTTTATCTACATGTGTTTTCAAAACGTTTGGAAGAGCGACTCCAAGTTAAACAGTGAGACTGAAAAAGAGTATGACAGTGTTATGAAACAGTGTTATACACAGGAGGAAATTTAAAAGTTAAAGACAACTGCATATTTGACTTAGGGATAGCTCGAAGGTTGGAGGCTGTGCCTCAAGTTCGAGTTGTAAAACAACAGAGGCTGGGAGTATTTGAAATAATTTGCTGGTGTTTGTATTTATCCGAACGTTTCGTTTTCACGAATTTATAATTCTAAGATAACTTAAAAAATAAATGTTTTATATTTTAATTCATTGTTTAAATTTGATAATAATGGCATTTGAAATGAAGTAAGGAGAATTGTTTTACAAAATGATGGTTTTATATGAAATGTATAGTACTTTTTTATGTTGTGGAATCACCTTTGATCCAAGGCTGTGTACAAGGATCTACCTTACATGGTATTTGAATTATCTTCCCTTTTAAGAATAACCCAAAATGTTCTAAAGTGAATTTATATAGATTACAAAGAAAGATAGGGGACATTGAAAGAAAGTGCAGAGACCAAAACACATAGCTCAACCTTGCCCGTTTCTTAAATTATATCCCATTATCATAATATTTATCCGAAATTATGTTTGTCCGGAGCATATTTAAAAAAATATGCAATGGATTGATTTTATATTTTTCCTAGCGATAGAGAACAGATAGAACAAATGCTATGACTGAGAACTATAATCCTTCCTATAATAGTTTTTCATTACCTTTCATTGTCATATGAAATCATATTTGGCCGAAACGTAACTTACAATGGATTGACCCGATGTTTTACACTGTGGTAGCGAACATTGCACGTTTGTTTTGCCCCAAAAGGCGGACATATTAAAATCCAACCGTTGGTCCATATGTCCGTCCGACTCTATTTTATGCCCCTAAAGGAACTTCGGTGGCATAAAGAAATCGACTCGTTCGTCCGTCTTTCCGTCCATCTTTCCGTCCGTCTGTCCCCACTTACTACAGGAAAGTGTAGTGTGCAAAAACCATACCTTGTTTTTTTTAATTACCCAACTTCGTCACATTTTCTTGCCCGGAGCATAATTCTAAACGTACTGAAGGAAATTCGTATACATTGCATACAATGAAAGAGGAAACAAAGGGAAAGTGCAATACCAAACAACCCTAACCCTATATTGCCTTATGTTTTAATTATCTCCCTTCATTTATTTCCTTGTCCTAACGTTTTAAAATATTAAAGGAAATTACTTAAAACTTCATACAGTGATAGAACACAATAAAGGGAAATGCAGTATCCAAGAACCATAACTATACATTTCTTATTTTTTATTGATGATCTCCCTTTATTAGTTTTTTTTATCAGGAGCATAACTACAAAATAACTAAAGGAAATTACTTGAAACATCATACAGTGGTAGAGCACAATGCTGGGAAGTGCAATCTACAAGAACCATAACTACACCTTGCCTAATTTTTTGATCATTCCCCTTTGTTACATTTTTTTGTCCGGAGCTTAACAACAGTTTTGTCTGTCATGGAGTACTATCTCTATTGTCGCGGTGTCTTGGAAAACAAAAATGAACATTTTCAGTAATTTTATGAAAGTTGTTTCTGTCTGCTGGTAATTTAATATTTTTGCTGGGAATTATCCAAAGGAAAACAAATATATTTAAGATATAAATAGAATTATACTAATCCAGTGCAACTTAGAGATAATCAACTTCATTTGTTTGCTAGTAATTTCTTTCAATGGAATATGTGCAAACAACTTTAAGGTTAACAAATGATGGGGTATTCTAACAAATACAAGCATACACATTTGATGACAAGTTTTAAAGATAAAGAGATTTAAATCCTTTCTCTCCATGTAATTGACATGAATTACTCAATTATGATAGATGCCACTACATTGTTGTTTTTGTCTTATATATTGTATCTAAAAACACCCTCAGTTCCACCATTTTTAGTTTTGAAGTGGTAAATAACAAGCTATTATTATAGCCATGATGTTGTAGTTAATGCCCAAATCCTGCAATGACAAATTAGGTGTGATAAATATTTTGATTGATGGTTGATGACAATGGCGATTGCTTATACTATGAGCATACACAAAGTGCTTTTGACCAAGTCAAGTCAAGTCAAAACATATTTTTCAATCAAGTCATATAAGACATGAGTTAAAGAGAGTATTTACAGAATATTTTGAGATGTTCAGAAGTTAACTGTTCTGACAGTATCAAATTTCGTTGCGTCATTCCATAATGTTCTAAGTGGACAAAACTCAATTTCGAGAATGTTGTTTATTAAAGTTTCTGACTTTCAGATCTCTGAACCTGCTGGCGCGTTTGCAGTCAGAGTGTGTCGATCATTTATATATGCACATCTAAGGAAATGTTTAAAGTATTGAACTTATGCTTTACATAGACTTGGGAAAATGACATTTAAAAATATAAAATAATTTTTTTTTCCGTTTATATTTGAGTTTCTGTTTAATTTGATAATAATAACGAGTTTTAGTTTCAATTTTGAATTACATTAATCATTCATTTATTTTCAAAACGATTTCAAAAAAGGAAAAACATAAATAAATGCTTTGTACTTGTGCATTTTCCTTTATTTAGTAATTTGTATTATTTAATTGTATCGCATGCAAGTCCGAAATCCATTGCTTGAAGACCATGGTCACACTTAGGAGTTTAAATATCAGGAAATCCTGTATACATGGTAACTCTGTCAAGCATGGAAGGATTTTACAGATTGCGAGACACCACTTTGGGGGCATTCGTCACTTACGCGTGACAGCTTTTGTTTCAAGTAGAACCTTCGTCATATGAAATTATGTTTGTCTGGGACATAACTTCATAAACTTTTCAATTAATTTACTTGATAAATCACACAAGAGTAGAAGATATTGAACCAAAATGCAGTGATCAAGGACCATCATTCTACCATGGCCTACATTTTAATTATCTCCCTTGGTCATATCAAGTTATACATGATTGTTACATAACTTGAACACCATTCACTGACTTATTTCAGATAGTGATAAAGGATATTGAGATGAAGTGCAAAAACTAAAAGCCATAAATATTAATTACACAGTTATTTTGATTATCTCCCTTTGTAAGCTGAAATTATCCGGTACATGAATCGAAAACTATCCAACATTTTGACTAGATATTTCAAACAGCGGTAGAGGACATTTAAGAAAATGTAGTGTCAAATAATCATGCTCTACCTTGCACAAATATTGAATTGTTTCCCTTTTTTATTTGAACTTATTCTTTTCCTGAACACAACTTAACAATGATACATTGGATTGACTTAATATGTCACATAGTTGACATTGACAGAACGTGCACTAGTGTCCTTATGTAAGACAATAGTATCAGAAGCTAATACACGAACTGCTTACTTTGCAAAATATAGAATGTTAATACATATATAGATGTTTCGTCTAGCAAGGCGTGGTCAAAAAGGGAGTAATTTTCATATCCGTATTCTTCTAACGGTCTCGGAACACAGATTGATGATCCCTAAATTACTACACTCCTTTCCCTTTAAAAGACGCAGCCCATGTATATTGGGCAGGAGTGGGTCCAAGTAGAGATCAAGATCCTGGGTATGTGTAGGCATTAACGGCCCCAGTCAGAGAGACCCTCTGAGGTTTGAGCGGGTGATTCAACCACCGCGGTACAATACTAAATGCATGTTAGCTTAGCAGGACCTTAAACAGGGGCACACAAATCCCCGTGACAAGCTAGAATCATTAATGTATTTCTTTTATAGACTAAGGCCTCTGCCAAGGCCAAGGGCGTAACAGTAGATGTGTCACACCTCATGGTATATAAAATACAGCAATAATTTAAATGAAAACAATACCGCAGCCCCTAGTACCTAAACTATGTTATAACGGCGGAATTAACAGACTAAAAGAGCACATCCGTCCCTGGGCGCTATGTTTGCTCCAAGGGCAGAGCGAAGAAAATAAATTAGGATAAAACACAAGTCATGGGGCCCCATCTTTGGCCCAAGAGAAAAAATAATAATACACATTGAAACAACGTG
>JAUMHA010381994.1:0-14807 GCA_032359765.1 Saxidomus gigantea
GAGTTACCTATATCTATGGGCCACCTATATCTCATTCAACAGATAAATATGATTTTACGTTTACCCTGCATACAGTATATGTTAATTGGTTCCTCATATATAAAGGATCATGTGTGAATTAGCTCTGCATATATTTTAATACCATTATCACTTTTGCAACGCTGTCACCCGCATATAAAACAATTCTAGTCCCTCACAAGGGGATGCTGTGGAGATAATTTAATTGCTGTACAACATTATATTAGATGAAATTAATGATGGTCACTCGATATATTTGAGAACCCAATCACGCTAGGTTGATTTAATTTGTTCAAGACTCATTTGCTATGACCAAGCACATCTCAGCAAGAAAATGGAACAATTTGATCATAAAATTTTCCGAAATCTACGCATGCGCACTGATAAGGAAATGTGTCGGCTATGAAGACAATACCGAAATTAGCTACATGCATATACAAAACGAAAATGAACCGTAGGAACACATCCTGGTCATCAATTAATGAACTAAAGTCAATCATCTAATGTTCAAAGTGCTCTTACTGATTGCAGATATTTAGACTTCTGCAACAGTGTCCTTTGTACACTATGAAACTAGATATGTGTTAATATATTTAACTTTCAATGTATGGTTGAAACACTTCGGATTACGAATATTTTATTTAGAAATTAAAAAATCTACATATTTTTCAGACGAACAAGATTTTTGTTGATGATGTATGAACACTTATATTATAAGGGCTCCAATTACCCTGTTAGTAATCATTTTTCATGAAAATGGTATCATTTTTCTGTGTACGTAACACGATCAATTAATGCACGAACATGCATTTTTATCCGTTTAATGCGCTTTGTTCGACAAGTTGAATCGTTATCCGGTATAAAAGTCATGGAATTAGTTAAGTTTAGAATTGTGACTCATTTCTATCTTTTCATCTCCTTTTTCGATCCAGTTTTTCCAATATCTGGAAGAGTATAAGAAATGTATCTCAGAGAATATTAGCAGTCAATTTGAAAGCAATTTATCTGGTTTAGTAGAGTTTCTAATTAAGCGTGCACGTTCTGATTGATGCGTTCACTGACAATATTCTTAACTCTGTTTATACATGATGCTAAATTGAAATCAGATTTATCATTCTGGATCAATATATAAAGTCTTGATTTGTATGGTGTCTTGTTGTATGTACATGTTGTGGTAAGATAAACAGTCTCTGACGTCATTGGCTGTAAAACCTAAAAGCTTTGCCCCTTTGTAAAATAATCTGTCTGTCGAAAAATCAAGAACAGTAACTGTTATAGTTCCAGTGAACTAATGAGAATCGGTACTAAAACATACCTGCATAGAACTGCCATCTTAGTTGACATTATCGATTTACTCTTTTTTATACCTAATGGGAGAGAGTCTGTGTTGACAGAAGTAAAATCGTTCTAAATTTTACAACGTCTCATGAGTGCCATTCGCTCTGGCATTATATGGAGCCAAGACTTTGAAGCAGCCTGTATCTAATCATTTAAGGGCAGTCTGATTTTTATCCATAATATATTTAACCCTTATGTAGAAGAAATGAAAGTGACTTTCATTACCTTCCACAGCCTGTTACTCAGATACATTCCAAAGGCAGTCAACATACTGGCTCCAAATGCTCCTTATATTTGAGCAAGTGGCGCTCGATTATGTAATAATATTGCTGTAAATTTCTTTTATGTTTTACTCAATGGAACTTAACTACTCAAAATGGCCGAATTATCTCTGTTACATCTAAGTGCTTGACTGATGAAGAGAAGTGAATGACTTTGGACGGATTAATATTTCCAGATATGCCCTTAACTAACCAAAACTCGGCTGCGCATTTATTTTACACCGATGATTTCACCTTAAGTTCCTGGAAACAACAGCTGCTGTATTATGAGGACTTAAACCCTCCAAACATAAGCTGAGTGGTCAAAATGCTGTCCACTGTCCTTCCACGTGCCGTTCAAGCTTACTTTGAGCAACTATTGATCAGAATTTAAGGAGGCAATAGTTGTACATGTAAATGAGTAGTTAATAAAAATTGGTGCAAAGTAGAAAGGTAGAAAGTAAAAAGGTAGAAAGTAGACTACTAGAAAGTGTGAACTCTAGCTTGTTGCGTGACACCTCAAAATGAAATCGACGCTTCTCAGTCGTGACAAGTACTTGCAAGAACATACGCACGTAAAACCCAAATTAACCCGCTCTTTTCTTTGACAAAGAAATGCTTTCCACACAATCAAATAAAAATCTTATCTTATTATCTGAGATATAAAACAGGCTAATAGAAGCTGACTATAGCGATATCTAGAATGTGTACGTAGGGTCCAGGACTTCATTGAGTTATCAAATTCAATTTTGGTTCCATTAAAGATCTTGCCTTAAGATAAAAGTGTCTGTATACTCCTTGCAGAAGAATAGCCAGTTCCGCTGAGAAATACATTTGCGCTGAAGTTGTTTGAACTTGTGCAGTGCTTAAAAGTAGATAGTGTGTTGTGTTATAAAGTAGTCTTATGATCAAACTTTCATCAGTCTTGATGCATTAGCTCTAAACTTCCTACAGGTGAAGATTTAACTGCATGCTATTTGGACAGCATGACATTCTGGAAATGTAGCAAGTAAAATTCTTACGATAAAATAAAAAGGATTGTTAATTACATTGGAATGACATGATATATTAATCACAATATCTCAAGCCTAGCAACAAGTAAATCCAATAGATTCGAGCAATTAATTCCTATAGGCATCATTCAGTAATGGCGTTTGTAATGTCTTTAATGTGGTGTTTTATTAAACACATTCATTACTGAGAATATAGCAGACACGCATTGAATACGCACTTGACAGACAGCAGCCCCTCTGATTTGACGTTCATGTCCATGACGTGCTGTTACACTTGAGAAACATCAGTGGAAGATAAGTCTTCGGAATGGAAGTCTTCGGATATGGAATGTACATTGCGTATACCAGTGCAACTATTTCTGTTAAGTTTGGAGACCTTGTATAACTGTTGCCTGTTTTGTATCCACATGCACCTGGGGACGTTATTTATGAAAAGAATGTATTGGCAGAGAGGTTCTTGTTACGTTCTTAATTATACACCAAAGAGTATACTGTTAGAAATATATCGTAATGACATATCCAAAGTTTACATTTTGATTATGGTATCAGAGAAGGTTTAAGACAAGTCATGCGAGAGGATATACCTCATCTTGAGTGAAGATGCAGCAACCAATTTTGCCCAATATCAAGAGGATATACCTCGCATTGAGTGAAGGTATAGCAAACATTTTTACCCAATATCCAGGCTTTTCATTATCCCTAACAATTTATGTATTTTAAACAGTTTGTCCATTTATTTTCCGGATATTTATGATCTTTTTGAGACCCCCTGTGTCCAATTTCTGGATATGGTTTATAACTACTTTAAGCAACTTTGTCTGTTTTCTGAATGCAGACAACCCTTTTCTATAACCATATAATGATATAATGATTTGGATATTTTTTATCAGCCCGGGTATAAAACAGTAATAGAGAATTTCCTGAATGCTTGCAAGTCAAGTTCAGACCAGATTTATTACATTTTTCTGTTTAATGTAGGCCTACAAAAATCTATATTTTCGATATTAAAAATGTAGTTGCATGTGATTTCCGTCGTTTTAACAGGAAGATAATTTATATAATAAGAAGCAACGTGTGTTGCAACCGAAAGTGCATTCCGATAGTAAAAGAAAGCTGCGTTTTAACCCATCCATCAAACTGTAATTCACTTGAGTTAATTATTCGCTGTATGAATTTTATTTTGAATTTTAACGAGACTAATTTTCTATAACGTCTGCTGACAGCTGTCTAAATCACAATGAAACTGAGGCTGTACTTGAATAATCATTTTAGCTCTGCTGGACGAAGGCACGGCTTATGCCATGATGGTTTGTCCGTCCGTTTATGTTTCCTTGATAACACTCTATAGGTCACAATTTTCATTTGACTTTCATGAAACTTGCTCAGATGGATGCATGTAACATGTAGATGAGACGTATAGAAAATGAACAATTCTGTGCGAAACACAACCATGCTATAGTCGATTATTGTCAAACTTTAATAACATTCTACAGGTCATTTTGTAATGGATTTTCACAAAACATGCCCACAAAGTTGCCTGCAACATGTAGATGATCTGTATGAAAATTGAGCCACGCTGTACGAAAACCAATTGTGCTACAGTCGATTATTGTAAAACCTTGATGAAAGGTCACATTCTTAATACTTTCACAAAATTCATCAGAACAGTTCAGTGCAGTAATGCTGACCCTTCTGTGCCTCTTGTTTAGTGTTTTAGAAAATTTGTGTCCTACATGTATTTTCTACAACTGAAAAAAGTATGACTCACATTTTTTCATCTGGACGGCTAATACACTATGCCGAGAGTTGCTATACCTTGCTACCGGCGAATTACTAATTGGATTCCGGGTACGTTATACCAGAGTGTAGCCCGGTAATCAGTAATCATGTGCCATCTATCGGAACATGCGGTTGTTATACGTGAATCGTGTTACGTCTAATCAAATAAATACTGTGAATTGCGGGGTATAATTAAATGTGTATTTCCAATAAGCACTAATTATTTGAGGTAATTTCAGGACGAGCGACGCGGAGATTACTTGTAGAGACGTAAATTCTGCAATTTAGACGTTTTTCCAACATAAAAATCTTTTTAATGTGTTTTAATAAGGCTCTTTGGAAAACGTAATGAAATGGTTTTGTAAGTTCGTTCCAAGAATGGGCTCACATTCTGTTTGTCTGACCTCTAAAAAGATATATCACGTTCACCGTGTTTGTCTAATGATGTAAAACAAGCCAGGATCCAAGCGTAAATTGTGTCATAAATATAATGTTAACTCTTGTAAACTGACATAAACGATGCAAAGGTAAACAAAAACATTATAAATGGACGTTGGTGAAATTGAATACGTATTCAACGATTTTCAAACCTTAATTTAAGCATGCAAGACTTTAAAACGATCGCTTTTTGTTTGGTTTCATATAGCCAGTTCATTTCCTTCTTGCGGGAGCCAACTGGGTAATGTTAGTCCATGTTACTGAAACACAAAACAACGCCAAAATGTTCAATTCAAAATGAGGATCGTTTGATCATAATTTTCTAACTATATCTATTACTAGATGAACATAGGCTGGTGTAACATAAGAGCAGAAATAGAAAAAAACCTAAATCAAATACATATATAAATCGACTTTCGTAAATTTACCCAAATGCCTGTCATAAAATATGACTTTAAAAGTTTCATTTTACGCATTTTATTCCCCAGCAAAAATTAATTAGTGATGAGGTTTCATTCTTTATTCTTTTCCGAAGACAAACCATCAATTTTCAATTCATGCAAAACCAATTAATAAAGCTGGTTAACTGGTTTTAGTTCTATATAATGCATGTCATAAACTGTAGTCGATTCCCAGCCACTCATAAAACGGATATAAAAGATCTAGAATTTCCAAAATATTAAGTTTACATAATGTTGCCGGTAATGCGTATAATCTATAATTAAGTCTGTTAAACAAAGGAGTTAATCGCTTATAATCATGTATGCAGTGTACTACGATATTATTCAAAACTAGGCATTAATTAATGAGTTTTCAAACTTTTATGATTGGTTGAAAATATCACCAAGTGTAGCATTGGCTTCTTTATGAAACAGAAATGTTCCAATCTCCTTCTTTCCATTCTTTTCCCACTTACCGCCCCGACTTATTAAAATATTGAAAACTGTTTTGTTATTGTATGAAATGCTTTCGTGTAGGTAAAAAATATTTCAGTGATAAAAGATCAAGTCCGGATTTCCAGTGAAGCCGTTTGAATACAAATTACGTATTTTTGCAATAAAACAGAAAATTAAACATAATTTTACGTTTATCCTTTCAGCGCCGAGCTCACCACCGGGTCTTCCTCGCCTACCTGTCACCTGCCCATTTCACGGCTCGTATACATTTTCGTACACAAACGGAACCATGAGCAACCAGCAGTGTGATACGCCTCTGTCTGAAGTTCGCGCATGCGCAGATGAATCAAAGTTCAAATTTATTTTCAAAAAGTGCAATAGGATTCCTGGGACATACGATAAAGGTAAGTTGTATTCCCTGCAACACATTTCTGACTAATGTTACAGACACAGACCGTAGCAGACGTCTCGTTGACGCAGTGTCTATGGCAAGTCGGCAACTACCGTTTTCACAAAGTCAATGGTTTCAGTTTTTTTCCAGTGAGCTTTCAAACTCATCTACCTTACACACAATTGGTTCCATCATTTTCATCGTAACCATAGATACACGAGAAGCATCTAAGTCTTCTTTCAGCAACACTTCAGTGAAAGCTTTACGACCTCAGCTGTCACCATGTAGGATGAAATCGTCCGTCAAATAAAAGATAATGGAATTGCATTATATAGTTGGTTTTTGTTCCTTGTATATATGTCAAATCTGTTCCAACAAATGGCAAACAATTCTGCCCTGGTGTCTGCTGTTAGGCATATGAAAATGCAGACACTCTTTAGCGGTATGTTAGTTAACTTATGACTATATGTTCCACCAGACCACCTTCATCATCGTGCTTTCAAACCTTGATGTGAAAAGCGTGTAAGCGTTCCAAAATGATACTTATATATATTTTATGATTTGTTTGGTAATTATAATCCAGTTGCCTGAAGATCGGAAGTGAACATGTACTAATTAAACATAATCAAGAACCGTTGTCGGTTATATCTCTGTATTCATTTCAAATTTCTGGTAACACCATAAACTTTAGCAACATTATGATAACATCTGGTTTTAATACAACACGTTTATAATAAATATCAAACCCATTAAACATGTTTTATGTGATGCTTTTTCATTATTGATGCTGCAAAAATAGTATTTTGCCGAGAAATGTGCAATTATTCCTAACATTGTAACGAACAGATTACGTTTCTTGGGGAAAGGTTTTATGATCATTATGAACAATATGGTAATTCGAGATGTAAATTGCAATGGACGTCAATTTTTTGCAAGATGATCCTAGGAAACTGATATTTTTATTAAAGACAACCTGTGTATTTTGTCATGATTTTTTTCATATTAAATTTCAAAATACAACATACCGTGTATTATTATATTTCAATATATGAATATTTTTTTCTCTCGATCCGAATCAATATATGGAATGATGTTGAAATTCCTGGTTAACGATATCAAAATCCGGTTTCTTTGGTTAAGAAATTCGTACAAGAGGGAACTATGTGTATATGTACATGCGGAGCCAAATAGAAAAGTACGACAGCGTTCAGCGCAATATTCTCATTAATGTACAAACACTTCTGACGGAATGATGCTTATTCCCTGTTTTTCTTCTTTGGTTTTTATAACATATTGCATGCAAGAGAATATCACGGAAAAATAAAGTTATACATGCTTATTGTAGAAAGGACGACTTTGAAACTTTTTTACATACTTTTCTAGCAATGGATTTCCAATGCCTGGCATCCTGGGAGAATGGGGACAAGTACTTGTATGGTAGTTTCTCTGAGCCTTGGATGTCCAACGTGGATCAATACCAATATAGATGTTTCGTAAGTAAAGCAAAATCTTTGCTGCCAGAACTGCTTTGGCTGCATCTTTATTTTACAAGAATCAAACTGTAATTTTTAGTTTGTATTGAGTGGGTGGAACGAAGTTCGTCTGCTTTGAAATAAACAGAAACCGATGACCTTCAGAGCCAGTATGCGTTTTAACACGTTTTGTATAAAGGTTGTACAGATCATGACGTCATGTGATCTAGATTTTTCTGCCAAGAGACGTAAACTTCGCCAGCGGCTGCATTTTATTAACACTGGAAACCTTACAACAGTACTTGCATGTGATACTTTCTATTAATATTTCATTTGTCTGGTTTTATTGGAGAGTAGAACTATATTCAGATAAAGATAAGTCAAACAGTTCGAATGCATTTCGTTCAATGAACTATTCATTAGTGCCTTGTTCAGCATCTGTTTAATACATACATTTAGTGTCTTTATCCGAGACATTAATTTTACTTGACGGTTTTTCATGTTCGGCGTACCATTTGATTTAAAAGTAATAAATAACCTTTAAAAGTAGAAATAACCAGACAACTATTAGAAAATACAGTTGTAAGTGTATATTCACCATACATGGAATTGCATAGTTCAAGTTTACGCATGTGTCACGTGACTCTATTTAAAAATGTCATAACTCATGGGAACTGAAACCACCCGGGATTTTGAAATTTTTAATGTGTAACTCTTTCAATAAAGATCTTTCAGTGATACAAGTCAAGTGCAGTTTTTATCACTTAACTTTAACATAAAATGAGAAACCCTGTTAGGAAATTGTTTATTACCATAATAAATTTAGGTAACATAAATGTTACGATAATAAAATTAAAAATACTTATGAATATTATCTACATCTCGTGAAACGAAAACAGACGCCAGATTTCATGGAAACAGCACAACATAGTTTTTTGTGCTGTCGGGTTGAAGTCGTAAACATGTCGTAAGCGAAACATGCAGTTTCTGGCTTGTCGTAAAATGATACTGCCATTAAGGTATCACAAAACATTTTGCAATATATTTAAGATGACTAGCAGCCACAATCGATTAATCAAAATGACTAATGTCCTTTTTTGGAACTTTTGTTTGGTTGACTGATGCATAGACATTGATTGTACCTCGATAGATTTTAAGCCATCGGTACAAAACATTTACATCTTTAAGTATGCTAAATATATTTTCCCCTACAGAACAAATTTTATCATTTATTCCTGGCTGAAAGTAATGCAGTTGATCTTCTGGTTTCAATCTTGATTATAAAATAAAGCCTATACTTTCTAAATAATATCTTTGATCGTGCCTTATTCCCATTTTATCCTTGCATGATGTAGTAATCAGGTACACGCAGTACTTTATTCCCAGAACCTCGAGATTTCTTTCAGCCATACGGTTTTATCATTAATTCCGTTTATTAATTTAATTCACAGTCACTTAGGACCTCCTTACTCACAAATTATCATTTTATTAATATATCATACGAATCTACGTCGGGGGTCAAAACGTTATTACAAATTCACAGAGTACTTCAATAGAAACATACAAATATTTAGAACTAGAAGCTGTTTCATGCAAGTTTTTCAGGATACATTATTTTTAAAATGTCAGTGCAGTACAGTTTTTATTTCGTCACTGACATGTATCTTTTTTATGATAATTGCAATGTCATACACTTGTCCTTTTTACAAAATAATAAAGTTATTTTCGATTAAAATTGTAATTCGTCATCAATATTCTGAAATGTACAATGTAAGCGTTATCTAATAGTACTCCGTATTGCAATAAGCCAAATAGAGCTGTTGCATTTCTTCTATAGGACTGGCAAATGGTTCTAAAACATCTTCTGTACGGAACACCAGGAAGTGTAAACTAGCATATCATGATACTTTGATATATTTAGAATTATTCATATTTTAAATACATGTACTTTTAATATTTTATTATCTTTTCATCTTCTTCCTTTTGTTTTTCTGTAGCTGATTAGAGAAAATTCAGTTTTATCCTGATGAATGTTTGAAATGATACATTTTCAATGTGCGCGCTGAGATGATACTGTTTTTGTCTATTACTTTATTTAATGTAATAACATTAAATAAAGTAATAGAGAGAAAAAACTGTCAAACACGTGATTTATTTTACGGGATCTTTCAAGACAAAAGAAAGGAATGAATAAATTAAGTGAAGTCAAACGTCAAATTCTTCTCTTAACAAAATAGTTACAAAACCTGACAGATACTTCTGTTGAAGTAGAGCATTATTCATCAACGGCTTCTAACATGCAGCATAGCAACGTGTCTATTATGTAAAGAGCGATTCTTCAAGAAAATCCTTATCGTTCCAATCTAAATCGCGCCAATCTTACGTGATGCTTTTGAAGAATGCAATAACGCAGATTATTATCATACTCTGCAAGCATTACAATTATGAGCACTAAGTTTTATATGCGTCTAGTTTATGGGAGATTTATGAAGCTGACGTAGCTGTCAGAAGAAAAAACAAACTAAATACAGGTGCGGGTTTAGATGGTGAATACTATTAAACTCTCCCATTTCCCCATATAGCCTGAGATTTTTGATGGAGCGAGGCAATGTTTTTTGTTGCTTCTTAATATTTATCAACACTTGTGTAGTAAACAGATGCGACTCTACTTTTTAATTCAAAACTGATTTTAAAGTCACTCGAAGACCTTTGCAAATTAGATATACAATACGAAGATATTTGAATCAAACATTTGTTTCGCATACTTACATGTGTGCTGTCGACTTCCTCTTTGGCATTTTACATGTATTGTAACAAATATGAGATTCAAATTTATTGAGCAGTTTGTTAAAAACTTAAAATAAAGATTAACCACCAAACCTTAACATCCCATTATCATATTTGTATTTGAGCTTTCGGACCACCCCTGTATTTCATTTCTTGTTCACCGTCTGTGAATTTATTTTAGGTAATAAGCAACATGCGGTGTTGATATAAACCTTTTATTATAAGTGTCAGTTATGCTTCCTTGTTCCTGAAGAAACAGTGTTTAGAATTCTACAGAATGTTCTGTATCAAACGAAACCCGCTCTAACAAAATATTATAATTATGGAAACACTGCATTAGGAACGCCCTCCGCCATTTCTTGGTAATAGGTTTTTATGTACAGTTAATATCAAAATGGGATCTAAATGCAGTTGATAAATTGTTTAATGTCCACAGCAGTCTGTATGTCTCATCATATTAAAAAGATATCAACTGTTCTGTAAAACAAAAACAACATCACCATTAAAGTGCACCAAAGCTGTATTCCGTATACTTTCTTAAAGGTGCACATTATTTCCCCCAAAGCATAAATGTGCTCAATGGACGTCACATGATAAATAAATAAATTTTCAAAGTTATATTACCCTTCAAAATGGCCACATTGGGTTATAGTCAAGAATGATGCTGAAAACATAATAGATGCTTTAAAAACATATAAGAACTAAGTTTTACACAGTTGTTTCTGTTACTGTGGATGAAACTGTTATACAGAACCATATTTTTGGTTATAACTATGGCAATGTTTATTATTCTAGGAGTATAAATCACTGATTAATGTTTTATTTTAAATTAGGATGTTCACTTTGAACGGTAATATCACGTTAAAGAACAACATATATCGAAGAATGTCTCGTTTCAGCACAAATAATCAACATGGAGACCTTCAGTAATTAATCGCTATTCACTCGTTAAATGTTTTTGTAAGTTATGTAATAATATTTGCAAATATTCAATTATTTATGCTCTTGAAGTTATTTTAATTTGACACCAGGCCCGTGCTTATAAAAGTGTCTTGAACACAACCTCATGTTCAGCATAAAACGTGCTCAAGTAATATGAAGTCAAATCAAGTTATATTTATTTTCAATATCAGGTTTAATATAAAGATACATAGGCTCAAGAACTTCTGATTATAGTTATGGGACCCTGATTTGTAAAAAGATATAACTTGACTTAACTCCACATTAGTTGAGCATGATTTCATGCTGAGCATGAGATTGTGCACAAGAAACTTTTATCAGCACAAGGCCAGTAGTTGGGAGTGTCTCTTTAAGAAAAGCGTTTCTAAAGTATTTATAAACTTGTGATGAGATTTGTAAATGTATTAGTTCCGTCGTTTCTTGTAGATGCACAGTTTCTATGGAACAAATGGTGACATGTCAATGTCAGCTGACTCCACGTGCCAAGGTCTCCAGAGCCCCACCCTCGGGGTCATCACAATGAAATTTTCAAAAGGTAAAACTCACTTACATCATCTACAAAACAAATAGCAGCATTGTAAATATATGGATACACTGTTGGCGGCGTCTGAACAACGTTGATCACTATTGTGAATATGTTGAACTGTACATTGTAATGTGGAGGTTGCCGACACTTTATACGACTGACGCAAAGCTTGATCAATTTCTCTTTTACGAGCCACGTTTGACAATGTGACCGTAACTTCTTAAACACTGTATCAAAATGAATATTATGAAATAAACAGTAATTGTGATTATACTTTGAATATACATCTGCCAGTTGTTTTGTTTCATGTTGAATGTATTATATGTGTTTACATTTGATGTGTAAGTAAAGTAATGGCAGATCATCTAACATGCCATGACCAAACTTTTCAATTTTTTAAGTTAATCATGTCTAGCTAATGCCAGGATTTTATAAGTATCAGAATCTTGAATAATTAATGTGTTGTGTGTTATCTGAGAAGAAAATTCATACTTTGATATTTATTTCAGACTTGAACGAGCCACGTGGTTCCTGCAGTTTTCCGGATATTCTAGTCAACAGAAATAAATGGCGGGATTTAAGCGGGAAGTGGCTCCTAGATGTTGAACAGGGCTTACACGTCCTGCGTCTTAAGGACAGACAACCGAAAGGGTCGATACGTTACACAGAGCCATCAAACCTTGATACACCCTCCACAAAACTGGTGATAAGATGTGTTGAAAAAACGCATCACGCTGAGACACTAAAAGCAGACATATTGCAAACAGATTACGTCACTTATGCTACGGACGACAGTTGGTAAGCGATTAATTAGAAAACGTAATCGTCGCAGCAGTGATCCTTTACTGTTTTATCCGTGACATGTGAATTTTATATGATTCATTAAGTCAGATATGTTGAGTGTTGTTTACTCATTATTGAACTATTGTATTGATATTGATTTCATTTTAAAATTTATGAGTATGATCCATTTTTATGGAACGCAATGTCTCTTTTGCTGATATTTTATTTGGCTATATGTGGTTAGTTCTTACAACCTTTAGTTATATCAATGGTTTGTTCTTCTATGACAAATACATTTGGTACATGTCTGCCCGTTACAAAAAATGAAATGTCAGGGTTTTTTCAATTTGTAAAATAAATTCTAGTTCAGGCTTTCTAGTTTGACAATCACACTTTCTTGATAACGATCAGCAACGAATTTATTCTCAGAGATTTTACACCTTTACTTCATACTTTCAGACAGCTGCATAATATAATTTAATTGTTATCTTAAAAGCAGACATAATAAAATCTAACTGATTAATTGTTGCAGATGACATTGCTTCTTTTAAACAAAATTCATGATGGTAATTGGAAACAAACGCGATCTAGCTATTTTTCATTCTTAAAGGCAAATTGCAGTTGTTGTACCGGAAATTTGGTCTATTTCAATGGCAAAGCAAGTGAATCAAATAAAATTGGACATATATTCCTTGAAAAATAAATGGATCGTTTCGGGGAAGTGATCAAGATTACTGACCTAGGGACAAAATTTGTCTCGGATAGCCCAAGGGATTGGCATTGGAGATTCCTTGCACACAAAACGATAAACCACATGTTTTACAGATACGAAATACGAGTAGATCATATATAGTGCCACCATCAATTATTCAGTTATATTGTTACCATTGTTTGTTATAAGGTTACCGATCAAAATGGAATCTACTGATACTAATACTTTACTTTTGATACTTACAAAATGTCATTCTTTATAATTTTAACAACCTGAATTTCAGAAAACATAACTTTTTACCTTTTGGCTCTAGCGTCTGTGATAATGTAGTCATACAATAGACCCGTTCCTTTTTTCGGACAAAGTATTCGTACAACTGTGTTATTGAATTACCTTGTTTTCATTGCAATTTGATGTGTAGCATACTTGGAATTTACTGTTGAATTCTTTCTTTTTCAGCGAATCTGGCTATCAATGTGTTCGACTTGTGAAGAGAGATGAAAATATTTTAGAAATGTATATAGGTAATATAATCTTAAATGAATATATGAAGGACAGCCAGTCATTGCTTTAATGTTATTTTAATACTGTTGAAAATCGTTCTTTAAGTCTGAACTAAGTTCATGTTCATTTAAAATATAATGAACTGAATATACTTACAACGGTTTGCTTATCAGATTAAATAATTAGACTTGCAGTCAATAAAAAATATCATGTAATGTATTCTAAATAATTGTTCAAATATATTTATTATAATGTCACTTTTACTTTAGGCCTGTTACTTATTCCAATGAATAGAAATGTTTGATTATTAAGAGCAAATTTTATTCCATATAAGAGGTGCTTATTTACTTGTTTAGCTTTTTTTCTGATATTTAGAAAAATACTAAAACTGTTTTAAATACAGTACAGAGTTAAGCTGCGCTTGAAGTTGATTCTAAAAAAAAAATCTGCAATACAGAGATAAGGCCTTCTGAATAGTCACGACAACAATACCTTTATCATTTGTTTTTAATCTAGCGTGTTGTATTTCAGGGGACCGAGTAAATACTACATCCCCTGATTGTGAAGATAGTCATTTCAGTGGAGCGACAAAGCATTTATTTATACGTAAGTCAGATTATTTATTTCTACTAGTGACACAAATAAGTAAAATGTATTGTTATATTCAGCAAAGTGATTTGAGGCTGCCAAGTTGGGAAGAACAAATTAAGATTTGGTCTGTGATTTCTGAGCTTTCGCCTTATCCTTACTTGGTATTTTCTATCCTATTTACTTTTTCGAAGAACTTTTCAACCACTCGCCTGCTAACTGTCTCAAACAGAAGGAACCATCTTGTAATCGCGACAGTTCAAATTATTTCTCATAAGGGTGCTGGATGAAATATTACCAAAATGGCCAGCTATATTACTATTACTATATTAGACCACCAAA
>JAUMHA010381995.1:0-12414 GCA_032359765.1 Saxidomus gigantea
ATGATCGTTTGATTTGACAGTTTCAGGATTAAAATGGCAAACTGAATTTATAGTAATATTAACCTTATCAGGTCACAACCACACATCTTTTAGCAGTGCCAGTAATCTTTGAGAAATAGAACTCGAGTGTGACTAAATAGGAGTTTCATATCATGATAATGTATTAAATACCCTGTGTAATTCAACTGACTCATTATTAAAGACATGCTTATGTATGTAAAATGTAACCAGTATATCATTCTAACGATAAACAGTACATTTCCATCCCATGATGAACACAAATTCAAATGAAATTGATGATATATTTCATATCAAACTTTAATCGTCA
The DNA here is from genome assembly GCA_032359765.1 of Saxidomus gigantea. Lineage (NCBI taxonomy): Eukaryota > Metazoa > Mollusca > Bivalvia > Venerida > Veneridae > Saxidomus > Saxidomus gigantea. The sequence goes on from JAUMHA010381995.1 coordinate 329, forward strand.
TATTTATCGAGTAATCTCCCTTGAATACCAAGGTAGAAAACTTACGTCACATATAACTGCGTAACATATACAATTATGGTGCTTTGTAATGAAAAAAGAGAAAAGTGGATAAAAGTACATACACTGGACAAGACAGGCACGAAATACATGAAAAGGTGGGGACCGTGCTAAATGATATATAGAGTGAGAGATAATTGGATAAAAAATGAATGAAAATCACTGCAATGTGCATATCTTGCAGCAAAAAACACATACATTTCATTCAATTTATGAGTAAGGGGTTTCCATTTGTTTTAAATAATGTATATCAGACTATTGTTTTTAAACATAGACATGATGCCATCATGAACATGCGCTGCTAAAATTGTCATTAAGCAAATGTCACGTGATTATGTATTAAAATAATGAAGCACTTCTTTACAATTTCATTTTAAATATCAAAATTTGCCAATCGGCAGAAATGAGTACTGAAATAAAATGACCGACAATGATGAAGTACATAGAAAATACATGGAAAAAAACGTCTGCATAAAAAAGATAAAAGCACATTGCAGCATGTAAGCAATAATGAAGGTGCACTCACCACCCACACCTCGTATATAAGGGGAGGTCCCTGCAGGAATGTGGCGTGAAAAGAAAACGCAAACATGAAATCACATTTATTTAAATTGTATAAATACTTAAGATTTAATTGCTAATTTGATATTTAAAGAATTACAAAAGCTGTTAATTTCGAAATATAAACGACTCACACATATAAATTTGCTAATGAAAACAACAGTCTAAAGGAGAAAATTCATTTTAAACACACAGAAGTAAAGCAACTGGACTCTGAATTGAAGTAAGATGATCTTTCAGTGTCATTTCTGTGAGATATAATTTAACTATATAGCTCCGGTAGCAAACCGCCATGTATTCTCAAAAAGTATTTTATTTACCCGCCTTGGTACAGTCTAACCATATCATTCTTTAGTCTTTGCTATTTTCCTTCTTGTAATTGTAACCGTATATGTGCATTATGAAAATTGACATATTCTTTACCACCTGTTACATACCGCGCAGCTCTGTAGTTTGTGCAACTGCTTTACATTTGTATGTAATTTGCTATTGTTCCTTGGACCATTGTTTGGGTCTCTTGGACTTTTGTTTGTGGCTGACTTCTTAAGAGGGTAATGATTGCTTTTTCATTACTCTTTTTACTTTATTATGTCATCATAATTTTATACATATTCATAAGTAGAAATTAAACATAGATCCATTGCTGTCGAAGACAATTGAGAAGTTGATTTTATCCTGGATATACCAAATACCATTTTAGTGTTCTTGTACGGATATACAAACATGCAGTAATATCACCACGTGACCAGTAATGTAAACAAGGAAAACAATTTGTTTTCTTGTCAATACGTGAGTCAAATCAAGCATCACCGAATGTCGAGTACAACACATGTATCCGTGTCAGGGACGCCATTGCACTATTGGTTCTCTATAATAGACTCCGTGAAATTGTTGGCTAATGCCAAAAAATGCGGTCAAAAGCTATGCAATATAGGAAACCATTCCCGGAAAAGTCTGATGATTAGATTTGTCTGAAATTTCTGAAATTCTACATATTTACCTGAAATTGTACACATTTACCTGAATCTGTACAGATTTACTGGAAGTTGTACACATATACTTGAAATTGTCCTGATTTCTCTAAAATAGTTCAGATTTACCTCAAATTGTACCAAATTGCGTGAAATTGTACCACATGTCCAAAAGTGACAGAAGACCTGCATATTCTACCAATTGCACTTCTATTATACCTTTAGGTATTCTTTCTCTTACCATCAATGTGTCTTTACTTTTATTTTTTCATAAAGAACGATTCGGGGATATTCATCCGTCCACTTCCCAATGAAAAACAACATCATTTATTTGCCGTTCTTTGAACCCGAGATCTCTCTTTATCATGTTTATCTTTATTCTAAATTACCTGTACGTTATCTTGAGCTGTCTACATGTTTCACAAAACATTAATAACGGCGAAAAGTCTTTCTAATTTATCTCCAACACAAACAAAATTCAGAAACACATTTCTTCAACAATTGCTTCGTTTTGAATTATGTAATTCATCCATTAACTTTATATCGAAAACTTTCAAAATGATACTTTATAATAGACGTGACAAAGCACTAGAAAAAAAGGCAATTTCAGGAAACGGAAGAAATCCAGGTAGGGAGGAGAGTTTGATACGCCTGTAAGCAAAACAATCACCATCTAATATCATTTAAGCATTTATATAGCCTTACACTGGTGAAAAATTTAGTTCACTTTAATATTGAATAAAAGTGAATTACTCATAGACGTTTCGGAAATCCTTGTAATATAATTTTATGCATTTGGCATTTATATCACGTTTTTCATGGCATTTCTACGTGCAAAAATGTAGAATTTTTTGTGTCTTGCCAAAGGACGCTTCCATCGAAAAGTCGCAATAGAAAAAAATAGCATATAACACACTTGATGTCATTTTAACGAAGCTCGCTCGGTTAATCCGGGTAGGAATTTTTTTTATAGTTTCACTAAGTGAACTGAGTTTATCGGGGTGTCATTCACCGTTAAATTTCGATAAACCACCGCAAAACACTAAATCAGGTCTCAATAAATATATCAATTAATAGACAATGACATTGTAGAACCGAACAGAAAGCCATATGTATGTGATAATTTAATTAAATTTGATCTCAGCGAACTAGAACTATATTGGATTGCGCATGAATGAGGTCGAGTGAATGTGATAGGGAATATTCCCAAAGCTGTTTTGCAACTTAATAAGCCGCCGATAGTTGAAAAGAACTATTTTCTACAACCGATTTTCTATAATTCACAACTGTTTGAAATTTCGTAGTTAATCATATTGAACTGTGTTCCAGTTCTAGCAACATCACACTGTAAAAAACATATCTGCAATCTGAAGAGAATACCATGTTTAGTAAAGTGGCTGTGCACAGTAAAAGTTGACTTGATTTTCAAGTGCTTAGATTCTACTTCATATTAAGTATATGTTACAGAAGTGTACACGAGAGAAATCCTACAACATAATTATATCATTTCATTTTGATGTTGATCTAAATAATCATCTAACACTCAAACCGTCTCCCCAATGACCAGAAACTGCCGTCTGAGAGATCTCCGGCCAATTAAAGCAGCAGCCGATAATCGATATACATGGGTTTTTGTGACACACAAACGTGCTGGCCGATATTGAAAAGTCAGACTCGCTTACTGAGCAAAGCAGATGCACATTAACTGAAAAGGGTCAATCAATTCTTATAGGATTGTAAATGTCGACGACAAATTATCTACTAAACGATGCGAGAAAATATATTCTCTTAATATGCAAGCGTCTGAACATCAATATGCAAGCGCCTAAACAAAATACTGAAGATCAATAACAGCTGGAGCCACCAATATGGTTTCTGTTACTATGGTAACATATTGAAGCTGCCTTGTTCAAAATACTGAGTAGTTAAAAATGACGATATCTAGATCTACCGTTATGACAGTATACTGGTATAGTGATGATATTCAAAAACTAATTACATGAAAAATATTGGTGTTCCTCAACATGATTGAAGCACGCGATCACGAATTCTATTCTCATATGTAGCACTTATTAATTACGATATTAATGCTGTACGCAGAAAGTTTCTGCCAAGTTAAAGCTTATGAGAATAATTTAAGCCATATTTTATTTAAAATGTCATAGTGTGCAGTATATGACCAAAGTAAAATTTAGTGAAGTTTTATCAATGGCCTATAAAAAGTGCAGACGTTATTTGTTAGAAGCTATTTGGCGTAAATAATGACCAAAAGAGAAATATATTAGATCTAAGAATTGTTATAATAGTTTGCTTCCGGCCTGGTTCAAGAAAATCTATGATGTGGTCATGGAAAAAAATGGTCGTGCAATTGTTTGCCTGACATTGAATCCAAATTTGCGCTACAATGAGATTCATCAAGCCGTTTATAGGAACAAGCTCTGACAAAATTCCATTTTCTGAACTTGATTTCTTGTGGAAATCCCATGATACACTTGGTGCTGATCACTTTTTTTCACATAAACTTTTATCTTCAAATGAGGACAAAGAGTGACTAGGAAAATGTATTTTAGTTACTTTATTTCAAAGAAGTAAGGGCAATAGTCTAGACCATCGTCCAATTTGTCTAAACTCACATTTGACACAGATCTTGTAGCTATATACATTCTCTCCAGGTTTGGTAAAGAAATATCAAATGTGGCAATTATTAAGTAGACGATGTATTCTATAAAAAAAAATGACAAAGCTATTTTTATAGGCACAATAAAGTTTGATAAACTAGCATCCGTTCTAATTGCTTGCAGCTCTTATTTTTGTTATCCAATATCAAAGAGAAATATATCAGCGATCAACTAATTACAGCTGAAAATCTGCTACCAGAAGTCATTATTTAGCTACCACTGAGCAAATCGATATGTTAACAAAAATGCCACTTCTCTCCCCAGTAGCTCTCGGTCAGTTTTCAACGAAAATTTGTTCTGATTCTTTGCTTGCCTTTTCTTTCCAGTTAGACACTAAAGATTGTTTAGGAATGCTTCCACTCATTTTATCAATGTTCTCAATTTATTGTCATTTAAACATTAAGTTACAAGTAATTCAGAGATATTACTATGCTGGCATACCAACAGCATAGCTTATAGTGGCATCTGATAAAGCAATTTAGTTTATATATATTTTGGAATGGAAAGGTGGGTGATTCGTTTATTATGTCAAGACGGTTGAAGTGCTTTCAAACATACAAGTAGCATGACATATATTTTCTTTCTTTTGCATCTCAGTGTAGAATTCATTTGAACCGACTCTATACACAGCCGCCTTTTAGTTTGTTTTCACAGAACATTGTTTTGCCACATGCAGTTATGTTATTTTCTCGAAATTTTCTGACCTGTTCTTTCCTTGGGGATTTGTTTTCTTCTTGAGGCTTCAAACAATTACATACACTCAGATACTTTATAAGCGAACTATTCTGTCTGGTCTAGCGTCAGAACATATCCGTATATGCGTATAGTGTTTACATCAAACGAATTCAGTCTTGTTGTCATGGCTATCTTGCAGTGAAGTTCACATCCCGTATTTGTCATGTATTGCAATTGCTTTTAGAAAAATCTTCAAAATTTGAATTGCCAAGAAGTGCAAAACGTCGACGACGGCAAATTTTGAGATATGTACATGTAGTTTAGATGAAAGTTTCCATATACCTGGCCCCGTGCTTACAAAGGTTTCTTGAGCACAATCTCATGCTCAGGACAAAATCATGCTCAAGTTATATGAACTAAAGTCAAGTTATATCTTTTAAAAAGTCCGGTTCCATAACAATAAGCAGAAGGTCTGTTCTTGAGCTAATGTATCTTTATATTAAATCCGACTTTGTAAATAAATATAACTTGATATGACTTCATATTATTTGAGCATGATTTGTTTTGAGCATGAGATTGTGCTCAAGAAACTTTTATAAACACGGGGCCTAGTGTGCTCTCTTTTGGAAATATTTCTGACGCTTCAACGACAATAAAACAATCTTATAACAACAGTAATGTACTTTTCTATAAATTGCAATGTTATTAAGCGTTCTTCTGAGAAGAAGTCCCGTTAAGTGATCAACTAGAAATGCTTTCAAATTGTGCACATATCCCAGAATATCAACTACTTCTATGTACAAATGTTTTACTGACCACCGTTTTACAATCTGACAAACTACTGTCTAGAATGTTACTCTATCCAATAAGTCAAAAGCAGCGTGGAGCACAACACGCCAACAATTCTATGGCGTTTTCAGACAAAAATTCACATAAATTTTGTCAGTTGTCTACGAAATTGTCATTAATATTATTACTTTCCATAACATCTGAGAAAAACGGAAATCATGTCTCTTGGGATATTGGCTTTTTGTTAACTACAGAATTGGATGAAAAATTGATTAGTTGTTTAAAAGCTTAACTCTTTCCGTATTTGCATATTATTTCTTTTGCTTTGTTTTCTTTGATTGTTTTCTTTATTCTATTGCTGTCTTTCTTAAACAGTCGCCGATCTATGCTTCATCGCATCCGAGAAATGCTACTAGCACCTCCTTCGTCATATGATTTCGGTGTTCATTTGCCTTTCCTAGTCCTTGGCCGGTTTACTACACTCGTTAAAATGCCGATCTCCACTAAAGGTTTTCATTGGCAGACATAAAACTAAAGCTACCTAACCACTATTAACGAATACGGAAGAGTCTGTAACAAATTGGGTTATCCCAGCCATATAGATAAAACAAATGCGGTTTGTTTAAGTGGCTCATTCAGAGTATTCTGTACAGTTATGCAAACAAGCATGAAAGACCTCCCCGAAAGAAAAAAGGACAATATAAACCTAGCAATCCATTTTTTGTTTGCAGTCCATGTATAATTAATGAAAGAAAACCCGTTTCAGTGCGACATATTTCACACACGCCTGGAGATTTTCTGGAGTAAGTGAAGGTATTGATCAATACATCCTGTCATAAAGTGACTTCATTTGGCATCAGTGCGACGGCTTCATGAGCGAGAAATGTGCGCCTTCACACACAAAATAACCGTAATAATGCTTGACAATTACTCTCAGAAATATATAGATTATATGATTCTTGGAGAGTTAAAACTGAAAGCAATAGTAGGAGAATTAAGAGAAGTCTTATTAGTGTTGACATGAGCGTGTCAGATCTTACCAAAGCCGTGTTTCATTTAACATCGATCTGTTTTGACCTGATATAGGAAAGAGTGCTCTATTAACGTTTTGAAATGTAAGCAGTATTTTGAAGACTGACTGAAAGGTGTGGTGTACTTCTCACCCAACCACATGAACAACTTGAAGTATTCATAATTGTTTTGCAGACTCTGAGATCAGTCTACGATGTACTTTTCGTCATTTTGTACTTTTTTTTCTTCTGATATTCGTGTATGACTTAACTTGGCAGATCTCGGTTGTTAGGCTGCTATTATAGGGCTTGGTAAGGGCATGCACTCTAGTGGATAAGATAAGCCAGGATTTATTACAGAATACTAATAACAGCAATATTCCAACATTCAATGTCATATTGAGACGAGTGATAGTTTCGCCCTTCACTGTACTGCAATAAATAAATCAACAGATGTCAGTGCTTGTAAAACAAATACTCGCCACTAACATAAGAGGACTAAAGATCAAAACAAAGGATAGCCACTCATATAAAAGTGCTGTAAAATCAATGTAAACAATCGCAACTTATATTAAAAATACTGAAGAACAAAAAAAAAAGGCCAATTATTTAATGACAGAAGTGATTAGGACTGAGCTTAAAGGATAATTATTTGAATCACAAAACTGGTAAAAAATATTGACCGTAAAGAAAGAATGGCCACCTATATATAACTATGTAGTATACTATATGTACTCGTGTTTGTTTTCCAACTTGTGAAATAGTCCTTTATTATCTATGTAGCATCTCATTTTTTAAATTATTAATCATATTCAACAACTTAATTATTCTCCTCCCTCCCTCTAGACATCATAACAAGAGAGCTAACCAGCCAAACAAGTTTTCGACTTTATCTTGAAAAATAATCAAGAATAATATCAAAATATTTACCATAACAAGATGTTAATGCGTTAATCATTTCAAGCTAATTTTATTTGTTCAACATGTAACGCCGAGCTGATATTTGAACTGCGCTGAATTTGCTTTGGCCAAGTATTTGTTTGTTTTTCATTATGGTAGAGATGTTACGAGTTACAGACTAATAAATATCACCCGGAAAGCGAATCTCATAATGCAGTAAAGCTGGTCGCTGAGGTCGATGTTTCATTGAATGTTTAAATGCACACAGAATAAAGTTAATATCAGATTGGTAGATGCAGCTTCTGGATCTGAGAGGCCAAAATACACGTGTCTATAAAAGCTGTGCGTAGGAAGTGAAGTGTGTATCATGTCCACAAATACGTTTGCCTAAAAATGGCACATCAGTTCTGTATTGAAAGTTGTGCACAACTCCAAAACAGTTCCGCAGTATTCTGTTATATGTACACGAAGACAATTATTATAACATTATCACTAAACCTTCAAGAGCAGACACTACTTACAATGCTTTATGACGCTACGTACAGTAGTATTTATAGTGTGCCTATTGTTTTAGTTAGCAAGTAACATCAGTCAAAACTTCTGAGAACCCATTTCCTGCATGCATAGAAAACTCCAGACTTTTATTTTAACACTATATTATCTTTGGAAAATGGGTCGAACAAAAGAATTCCAAAATAGCATAGTATCATAAAATTTTGATCACTCTGGAACTTAATCTAAGCACTGTGCATGCTTGAATGTAAAGATACGTCAGGAACAGCATTGGGTTGGGAAGGAATAGTATTGAGATAATCAGCCTGGACCTCGCATGATAAAGAAAGAATATTTTTAGAGTTTTAAGTTAGGAAACTAGTACCGGTATCTGAAGGCGACATGCATGCTGCCAAAGAAGTAATAAATTAATGTACCGCGCGTGCGTTGCCTGCATGCATCAGGAGTTAATTTGGATGACTTCTAATAATCATAATAATGCGTCTTGTCTGTGCAAAATGCCGTAGAAACATTCTACAGTAACACTAATTTTACAATCTAATTAGGTCTGTATAAAGTGGCTCTTGCAAGAAACGAAAACATAATATTACGAATACGTTATAGTTTTTATATATGTATATACATTTGTAAAACTAACTTGATCTAATCTTCGCATCATTCTTTGCACATCTTCTTAAATGATAACAGCTTTTTGCATGAATACTCTGTAAATCATGCCAAAAGTAGAAAGTTTAATTCACCCATTAGTCAGTTTTAAGTTGATTATTGACTTGAGTGATGTTTCCGCCATGACTACAGTAATTAATATTTAGAGACTATACAACAAAGAAATAATACAATTAAATGCAATAGGTCTACATCCAATTTAATTTTTCTATCCTTTACCTAGAATAAAATTTCCACAGTTGATTCCACAGTTTTGATCAACTTTCGCAGCAGGAAATCGAGTAGAATAACGGTACTCTAAAATATGTTGCATGCATTAATCTGCATCAAAGGAAATTCGCGTACTTGCAAAGCTACGCAACTTATGCACGCAATGGTATCAACGAAAGCTTTGTTATGAAAGTTACTCGCAGTTTACAGGCTTTCTACAACATGAAATATTTACATCGCAAAAGCTTCGCAGTTTACAGGAAATTGTATCAATACAGAAGACGCGTCTTCTTAAGCAAAAACACACAGGTTTTCTGGAATATACATACATTACATGCTTATGTCTGTTTGAGATATTGTTTGCTAAAAGATATGCACAACAATAAGAGAGATCTGTAGGCAATATTGTATGGAGTTACCATGGAAACTGAGAATAGTTTATACATGGGAGACAAGGTGAATAAAATGAATATGATGAAAGGATGAGCCTTCTCATAGATAAATGTACTTCAAAGCATCTGTTTTATTAGGATTAATAGGTTCTTTCTGTTAGCCTCTATTTCTGACAAGTTAATGAGTAACTACAAAGTTTTAAATAGCTCTCCGTATTGTATAACTAAAGAGAACTCCACAGTTCATTCCTGATTAAAATATGTGTTAATTACACATTGTTCTAATTGGAAATTTAATGTGAGGAGCTGTCCTGTTTCCTCTATTAATGTTTATAAAAATCGATTTATATTCTTTTTGAGATATGGACATTGAAAAACACAAACAAAAATAATCTTACAAAATTTTTGTAAAAAGACAAGACGTAAGGTATCGGAGGACAGGCCCTCTATCATACCCGTATTTTACATTCACACGTTTTTATACTGCTGACATCTAAAGCGGCTATGAAAATGACTTTTTTTTAAAGACAGTTTTCATTTAAAACATGAAAACATGGTTACTTATTTTGCTGATATAGCAAATATCAACTTTCAGTACAGTATGTGTCGCTTCCAAGATGATGCCGCTACCGATGCAGCTTTACATTCTAGTACATACGAACTCGACTAAATTTTGACCAGCTTTCACACAGTCTAATTATGCTAACTTATGGAAAGGAAACTAATAACCTTATTGCTACGCAGAAAATGTTCACGTCTGTCATATTTGTGTTTAATTCTGCTTTATTAGTTGAGTTCGTGAGTATTTCAAGATACCGGTATGACAATGTTGCCTAGTTGAAGCCGGTAAATCTAAACTACCTTGGCATGTAAACATGATGAATATCTTTAATTTTTAATCCGGATTTCTTCTTTAAATGTTGATGCTACAGCTGCAAAGAAAATAGATTTCCTATTACAAGTGTATTGTAGTTTGTTATCCTTTCATCGTATTATAACGGCCTTCTGTTATTCAAATCAAGACATTATGATTTTTTCCAAATAGATTCTATGAAGATATATCTTCTATTCAAATGAAACAATAGGTTGTTGTTGTTTTTCTCATCAAATTAAGTATTAATTGATAAATAAGAATTGTTTAATTCGTGCACGTTCATTTAGCGATAAAATTGACCTTTTCTCTTCGTGCAACAACCTGTCAGCGGGTTGCAGAGATACACAATTCATTCCGGGAGAACTTGGTCTGGATCTCAGAAAACTATAGCATCAATTTAAAGATAAGTATGGATACTTAAAGCAACAGAAATAGCAATTGTGTGCGTAAATTTTGTAAAGACCACACTGTCAATAATTCATACTGAGAATCAGCTGTATTGCATGGAGTACATGCAGAATTAGCACATAGCATTATATAACTATGCGACATGCCAGCAGACGTTCCACGGAAACAGACCCCAATCTCAGCCAACAACAAACTGAACGCACGCATGTTACTCTAAATTTTAGCTTTTTGTAATTTATTTCTTTAACTGATACTAAAATAAAAGTCCTGGTTGAACTACATAAACAAAGTTTTTATCTTATGGAAAATTGCTGGTAACTGCAGCAAATCTGGCTCCCCCGTTCTTTATTAGTAATTAATACACATGTACAAATTACACATAACATCGGCAATACAAGCATATGATTCAACGAATGTCTGCCAAACTAAAGAAATTTTGAGTGATTCAAAAACCACATCCTCTCCTTCAAAGGTCAAAGATTATCTGATTCATACGTTACTAATTGGGAGGAAATGTTGGTTTTCTAAGAAATAGACAAACGTAAAAATGTCTTTGTTATGTTCGAACAAAACTAATCTTGTATTGAAGCGACTTAATTCAGTAAACAATCCAGTTTGAGACTGTAACAACCTGTTCAACTATCTTTGTTTTGAACATTATTTTACCTTACGGCTGTTTTTCAAATAGTTTATGTAGGAAGAAACTCTTTCTACTTTTTTGCATTGACTTTTTGGAATTTAATGTTCAGTCAAACGGCCTGGTAGAAGGTACTGCATGCTCAAGGGGCGCAATTTTAGGATTTAACGTGATCATTTTAAAACAGCCCACTGGAGTTTCATATCTGCAATTTCAATTAACGATGAGAGGTAATGAGTACATGAATATGTTATTGCCATGTAGTTCTTACCAAGTGGAATATTTGAAGTATATATAGAGAGGTAAGATAAGATCAAGTAAACGGAAATATGCTACAGTGAGAAGGAGATGCTCCACAGGCATTTGCTTTGCTTATCCTCAAACATGAGAATAGATAGATATCATTCCGAAATCAATTCTGTAATGACGCATCCTTCAGATCTTGCATTAATTTAGAATAAAAAGAGCTTAAGCAAGTTCCCATGTTCTTTAAAGTATTTGAAATTAAGTAAACGTATGGCTTCTTAAGTTACGCGCATTTCAAGACAGCTTATTGATACATTTACTGAAAAATAAATGCAACAGAACAGTTCAAAGACAAACAATCACGGATGATTCAAATTAATTCTGAAAGTAAAATAAAGGTTTGCCACATGATCCCTTCATCCCCTCCGTAACAGAATCACTACAAGGGTTTTTCTACATATAATCGCATACTGGTGGGATAATGTCGTTAACTGGTGGG
>JAUMHA010382017.1:0-12412 GCA_032359765.1 Saxidomus gigantea
GTATAGTATATGGTGCACGTTGCACGATGAATGATACGATATGATACACGATATACAATTGACAAAATACACGATGAACGCACGCACGTTATACGCACGTTACACGCACGATATACGCAAAATTTGACAACTGTTACGTTCCGACTACTGTAACTGATTTAACTTTGGTAAAAATTATCGAAGCAGCCACATGGCGAAATGGCAAAACAGTCGGCATTTCTTCTGACAAAATGATTGGTGTTGTAATAGCTGCCACACGTACTCTACAAAATTTATATAGTCGACTTGAGTAACGCCATATCTGGTACATGATTTTACAACTTTTGTTATTGAAAGAATTTAATATTTAAGACGTAACCACTTTATATTCATGAATATTCCACTAAACATGTACCAAAGTACGTGATGCAGCCTAGTATGTGGTTAGATGTGCTTCAACCTTTTGTCGTATTTTACCTTCTCGTATTGGCGTCAGATGGTTTTATTTCAGAATTTACCTTTTCATTTTAACTGAAATGATTTACAAGAATATTAACGCATACATTACTGTTTTCTTTCAATCTATTTTTCAAATAGAATATATTTTCACAGACGTTGATTCTATGCCCGAACCAGAGCCACTATCCGACTCGGATCTTCCACTAAGAACCAAAAAAAACAACACAAAAAGAAACAGAAGAAGCACCCTGAATACATTAAAACAGAAAAACTATCTACAGGTCGTACAAAGTCTGACGAGAAAGAGCAGCGGGGAACTTTGTCCACAAATACCTGTTCACAAACACCAGTTCTTGAAGAGTTATATAAGTTCTATACTGTGAACTCACATATAATCACTGCACAAATGAATACTGTTTTGACAAATTAGGTGAGGGAACTTCAATATAGATATGATGTAAACTTAATTGTAATATCTTTGTGGATATAAATATTAGTAAAACAGATTTACAATGTATTTACGCTAAATCAAAAAATACATTTTATACGTTGCAATGTAACTTGCTTTAAATTTAAAGTTGCGCATGTAACTTCAATCCAAAACACTGCATGCATTGTATTATGAACAAGTGTTTCTGTTTATTACACAACTGTTGTCATGTAAAATTGAACTTTCTCGTACAACAGCACAATCTTGGTTAGCTAATACTGATTTAGTTAGGACAAAATGTCTTACACGACAAATCTTTACTGATTTCTTACTATTTTATATTGTTTTAATTCATGAGTTTCTTATATTACAAATGTATGGTTTAAATTTTGCTTTTAGAAGTTGAATACAGTGGTTCTTACGTATACTTTTGCACACGGAACAATCGATAAACGCACGATACACGCAAACGGAACGCACGATGAACGCACGATAACTGATGAATGAATCATGAATGATGAGCGATAAAACGATATATAATTCACGATTCCCGATGAACGAAACGAAAAACGATTATTCGATTTACTCGGAAATTTTTGGTTGCTTAACAAACAACAATATTATTAATAGATGTCTAATTACAATGTAAGAGCTGAAGCGAAGCACCTTAAAGTCCTAAATTAACGATAATTTACAGTAAAACCAAACATATCATAAGAATAATTAGTAGTTGAATAGCGGCACGCATACTAATTACATCTATAATTACATTTGTAAATGTTGTAAAGAATCTTCGGACGGAAAGTCTGATTCAACGTATACCTAGCCACTGCCATAATTTTTACAGTTAAATTGAGTACTTTACCGAATATCCACACAGAAGCAATTTACAAATAAGTGAATTCCCATATCCTTTTTTGTCGGTAGAATAACACCTGGTGTAATTCACGATATGCAGAACGTCTACGTTCAGTTTTACCGGAATTCAACACAATATCTCACGAGAATAAGAAAAAATGTAACAGAAAGATTGTTAAGATAATTTAAATAATGATTCTTTCTATTTCATCAATTTTATCCGATCTTTCAACAATAATATGAATATGTAATACGCGTCTAGGTCTAACGTATGTTCAAGATTAAGGTGAGGCCTCTTTTGTCATTTTGTAAGTTTTAAGTTATTTTAGAGTGGTTGTGAAATATTTCATTTAAATTATGAAACAAACCTTATTGCTGTGTGCAAGTGTTTTCGTTCACAACTACAGTACTCGTAACGTAACAGTTGTCACACGGAGCGCACGATGCACGCACGATGTACGCACGATACACGCACGTTACAGGTATGGTAAATACACGGTTCACGATTCAGAACAATACACGATATGAACGATATACGAAGCTCACGCTGCACGCTGCACGATAGACGGAGTACACGTAATACGAATACTTTAGAATTTTTCGATTTTACTTCATTTTTGATTGTCTTTTGTTTGTTTTGTTTTAATTATCTTGACCAATTTGCTGTCGTTATACCGTTTAATGAGACTAAAATAATATAACCAATTAATCACAGGCTTCGCACCTACACAATAGAAAATAGACATCGGTAAGTTTCAAATATTCACAGTTTACCTAGGTGTCAAATAATTTACAGTTAGTGCCAAACTTGAATTTGAATGCGAGAAAGTGGGCGGAAGTGAATTGCTGTCAACACGTATCTTTAAAGCGCCGGTTCTCGAAAGACACTGTACATCTGTCTTTGTGACAGTCAACATAATTATCTTTTAAATAAATCATTCATAGATTTTAAGTAAATTATTGTGGCGCTTATTTTACAACGATTACGAGGATTATCCTAAACAAGATGTAATTTTAATAAGGTACTGTACAATTATTTTATTGTTTTTTGCTCGAACTGATTTTGTAAAATTATTGTTGATTTGTCGATTCGTCATATTATTTTGATCTAACCAATAACTATTCAATAGTTTACCTTCTAAAGTAGTTGATTTTCCCTGTTCTGTTATAATTCCTAATGAATTTTCTAATACTTTTTCTTCTGCACTTAAGATAATGCCGTGACAACAACATTTTAAATATTGAAGAAAAAGGATGTTCTCTCCGTCGATAAAATATAGTTAAACTTTGGATTTCAGGTGTAAACTATCTTCAACCTGTCCCGAAAGTCATTATTGCCCCTATTGCACTGACGAATGAAAAATAATACAACGTGAAGTCAGCGCTATTTCTTTTTTGTGGAGATGTACACGCTTAGTAAAACAATAAACGAGTGAATTAAACATCGGATCGTACACCGTATAGGCCTATCGTGCACCGGGAATCGTGTATCGTGTATCATATATCGTGTATAGTTTACATAGTGTACGATATGATACACGATATAAGATTGTCAAAATACACGATGAGCGCGCGCACGTTATACGCACGTTACACGCACGATGTGCGCACATTTTGACAACTGTTACGTTCCGACTATTGAACTTCTTTTATATCTTTTACGTAAACACTCATCCGAGAATCATGTTTGAGTACATATTGTTTAAAAAGGTTTTTTCAACTTGATAAGTAAAGTAATACAATTGCTAACACATTCCCTTTACAATAGAGAGTTTATGTGTATGTACTGATACATGTGTATGTTGTTAAAGAACACTGTATACAATTGGATTGTAAGTAAGTTGACCATCATGATTTGAGTCAGCTTTTAATTATAGATTGTAAATCTATGTCTTAGAGGTAAAAGAAGTATTACAGGCCAAAAACGAGTACTCTATGAATTGCATAATTCCTTTTTATGTTCTGAAATATTTTTATTCCCTTGTTAACCTTTTGCCCGAGGTCGACGAACTACATGTATTTGTATAGGGGACTAATATTTTCGAATGATTAATACATGTACAACTGTCTACTGAGGCATGGGAATAATTGCCACAGACCAGACTATATAACTATTTTCCATATCTCCTGTTTAATATAACACTCTAAAATCAATACAAGATCATGTCTGTCCATACACCGTCAACGTTTTCAGTAATTTTACTTAACCATGATAGAGAAAGATATTGCTCACATGGTGAAAAGACATGAGAATGAAACACCTGATAAAGAACATCAACAGAGCCGTGGCAAATTTGGCAGATAACGGATTTTATGGTGAAATGTTGGGCATTATACATGTAATAGCAGCTACAAGATCATCAGACTTGAATTTAGTTGACTTTAGCGACACAGTTTCTGGTACAGTCTATGATTATTTTGTTGTTTTTTACAAATTTGATAGTGATTAAACATTCGATATAAATAGCAGTCTACATTTTATTCTTTCTATTTGAACATAACACATAAAATCTAGACAACACGTCATTATTAAAAGATCTGCAGTTAAAAGATAAAACAAATTATTTAAATATTTTACATTTGTAACCTGGAAAAGTCTCATCATGTATTGACAAAAACTTAAATACGTTATAAGTGATCAGATAAATTGATTTATGTGCTCAAAGCCGATACAAATATGTAAGTTCAACTTGTTATACCGGTATCAGGTAAAGGGAGAGAAATGCAATTTAGGAAATGATCTTCTAAAATTCAATGACTATTACAATTTTGATAATAATGTCTTTTCTGGTGACATAATTAGTAGGTATGAGGCAAGTTTTTGCATTAAGAACATCTCTTATTTTAATACAAAATAAAAAAGTAGGTTAATGCTTGGACATAAAACACAAAAATCTCTTTTACGAGAACGTAAGATTTCTAGTAAAGGCGTTACTTAACCCGTTAGATTTGGATGATTTATTCGAAAAAGGGGTGAAATTAAATTTGTCTTAAGTGTATTTTGTTATGCAATTAATTACTAAATGTGATTAAGAAATTTGTTATCGGAAAGACCTACTTTACAATTAAATTAAATTACCTTGATGTGAAATTTTAAATTACAGATTTACATAAAAAGTAAAATGTATTACATAACACGACAAATCGGACCAATCTTTATGTATTCGTGCGTAATTATTGCCTTCTGGAAATCTTCAGAAAGGTTTAAAAAGTGGAAGCAGTCATGTTAGTCTTGAGACTTAATCTGTAATAAATATGGCCCATTCTTGTTTTCTACTTATAAGTAAGAGATGTTTAAAAGCTGTTGATGGTCTCATCTTTTAAACTGATACAAGGAGTTCATTTGAATAGCTGAATTTAACGTATTCTCTTTACCGAAGCAGCAATCGAAAGGATAAGATATGTTCATTGTTAATAGCATAAACATAAAATATGTCAGTTTTGTAGACCGATTTTGTCCAAAACTATGTTAGGGATTCGTGATGAGAGTCGATCTGAGCTATCCGGAATTATCCTTGGACAAGTTGGCAAGAGTTGATCGGTGTTGCCTGAATTTAAGCATTTGTAACACATCAGACCTGAACAGCCTGCATATCATGCTGAAAACCTGTCCATGTATGCTTCCACGCGAATATAAACATCAGACGCGAATCACTGAGACAAGATATAGATACAACCATTTTTAACTAGTAGCATAGCGGAGACGCGGAACGTGAACGTGGAACGTGGATACATGGAATACATGTGAAAACATGAATCAATTGAAAAATGTTTCACCATATTTCCATATTTATACCATTACCTAATTGTTAACAGCTAAAGGGAAACAACTAACTTAGAAAAGTTTTACGATACTTTTGTAGATAGTAATTTTCGTTACATAAAAATGATAATTAGAAAATCAGTACATGTTACTTAATAATTGATTATTTTAATCAATATACATATAGAGGGTAAATATCTCTGTTTTGAGGTGTTACCTATAACATAATTGTTTTAATGATTGTCTGATACCTTTTTCAAACTCATGTTTCGCAGAGCAAAATATGAATTAAAACAAATATAGCCTGCTTAATTTATATCATCGAACGTTAGAATTCTTGAAAAGCAAAAGTGATAGCTAAGATTTATATTGAGACTTGTTTATATATTCCGTCTCTAAAATATGATTTATTTCATATATTTTGCGTCCGCTTTTTAACTCAATTTTTAAAAAACTTATACAGATCAAACTCTGTCACAGCTCGAAACGTCTAATACAACAATCGAAATATCATTTCAAATGAATTTCAAATATTTACTTTTTCCTAATTTTACACGTGTGCAATGTACTGATATATTCCATAATGCAATTTCAAATGTCACGCATATAAAAGACTATGTGGTTAAGCGTGGTCTCACTAGTTTTAGTCATTTTTCGCTACTGTCGCATTTAGATGGCTTTCGGCCTTTTTCGTAAATAATATTTATTTTTGTTCGATTACGAAGAAAGCTCAGTAGCTTAGTTAATCGCTCTAAAACACTCATTCCAGATGTTATCACGCTCGCTACAGAGAGGCAGAGAGTTTGTAATCTTAAAATACATGTATTTCAAAATAAAAGTCTGAAAGTCGGGAGTTTTGAAACTGATACTGATTATTATATTTAGCAAATACAATGTACTGTCCGGTTAGGGTAATTTTACAATGACGCAACAGAAGAGTCTACTTTTATCGGGTAATTACACGTTATCTTATTTCAAGGGAGAGAATTAGGCGTAAATAATGTCAATATATATTATAGTCGCGGTCACTATAGTGCAGTAGGTAACGACTACGGTTCCTGGTTATTTTGGTTGTGTCGAACAGGAGTTCATATTGGGACTTGTTCATTCAAATTTTTACTCTCATTTTTCACTAAAATAGATTTAATTCATTTCTTCTTTTCATTTGTTTCATTGATATGTTTACTTATATAATCATTTAATTTCATGTTTTTCTGACTGTACTTTTAACACATTAAACAATCAAATGATGATCAAATTTTGCCTTTATTTGATAATTCTTCAAACAGCAACTGTTCAAAGGAACAATGTTATCTATCTTCATTACTTGTTGAAGAATTGTCTCGGTCAAATCATCGTAACTTTGGTAATTCTAGACGTATACACAGAAGTTGTCATTTTAATTGTGTTTTATCAGTTATCTTATTCAAATTTATGTATTTGTAGGCAAGAACATGAATTAAATACAAACAACACCCGCATATTTTCTTGTGCCATCGAGTGAAACAGATCTTGAAGAGCAGGAGTGAAAACTAAGATTTATAGTGCCACTTGTTTATATGATCCGTCTGTTATCTACTTATTAAGTATTTTCATTTTTTTTATTTACTTAAAATCGTTAACAAACTTACATAATGGTATAATATTTCAAGTGAAATTTAAAATCAAATTAAAATGAAAATCATATCCAAAATTTAAACATTTGTGTCTTTTTTTGTTTTTCACACATATTTAAAGCTCCTTTTAGATTTCATCATGTGATTTCAAATGTCCTGCATAAAGTTAGGGCTATCAATTTTGTATGTGTAGAAAATCTTTGTGCAAACCTTTCCTTACATGCAGTTAGATTGTCTTTGACATTTGTCGTTTACAATGTTAATTGCAACATGCTGTTCATTATAAACTAAAGATGCTATGAACTGAAATTTGTCAACTTTATTTGATATAAATGTACGATTCGTTCCCCCGATCCATCACAACCACTGGCATTATTAATGGTATTTCGGATGATACCTAAATCGAGCTTCCATGTTTTGGTGCTATAAACTGGACATGTAAGGGAATCAGGGGCATCAATCGTCTTGAAAGAAAAACCGGATTCAAAGCGTCTAGCCACTGAGGCCCAAATCAACGTGAATAAAATGATGCAAACAAAACGTAGAAAAATAAGTACACTTCTGGTATCAGTTAAAGCAAATTACATTTTCTCCGTCGTTTCTGCATTGTATATGCACCACATGTAGTACGTCTAGATATTCGAAAGGTAATTTGAGTGTTGCAATTAATTTATTTGATAGGTTTGTTTTGATATGTGTGTTTCAATTTCTTGCTTGAAACTGAAAATACTGCTAAATATTTAGATACCAGTAATAATAAAGTCTAGCAGCGGCTACCAAAATATTATTGATTCTTTACAATATTTTCAGGCATCGGTAAACAGACCTTAGTTTGTAATTATCTGCAAAATGCGAATAAATGCTGTCCCCTGCTGAATCAGCTTTAGTCTCGCCATCAGGCTACAATGATAACAAATACAATTGTTTCACAGTTCGAAATATCTAATACAAATCTGAAATATTTTAAAATAATTATCCTCTCTTACTTTACACAAGTGTAATGCACTGGCAAGTTTCATTGAGTTATTTCAAATGTCACGCATAAAAAGGGCTATGTCGTTAAGCGTACAGTAGTCGGAACGTAACAGTTGTCAAAATTTGCGTATACCGTGCGTGTACTGTGCGTATAACGTGCGTGCGCTCTTCGTGTATTTTGCCAATCGTTTATCGTGTATCATATCGTATCATTCATCGTGTATCATGCACCATATACTATATACGATTGCCGATGCACGATAGGCCTAAACGGTATACGATTCGATCCTTTATTCAATCGTGAATTGTTATACTAAGCGTGTACATCTCCGCAAAAAGAAATAAAGTGAAGTCTTCACATTGTTTTATTTATTTTTTCGCCAGTGCAATACGGGCAATAATGACTTCCGGGACAGGTGGAAGACAGTTTACACCTGAAATCCGAAATTAAATCATAATTTATCGACGGAAAGGACATATTTTGTCTTAAAAAATGTTGTTGTCACATCATTAATTTAAATGCAGTAGACAAAGTATAATGAAATTCAGTCAGAATTGTAACAGGACAGGGAACATCAACTACTTTAGAAGGTGAGCTATTGAACATTTATTTGGTAAATAAAAATAATATGAAGAATCCCCGAATCAACGATTGTTTTACAAAATCAGTTAACGTCCCAGCAAAAATTGATAAAATAATTGTACAGTACCATATTAAATTACATCTTGTTTTAGATAACCAATGTAATGGTTATAAAAATAATCGCCACTTGAATAACACAAAAACTATGAATGATTTATTGAAAAAATAATAATGTTGAATTTCAAAAAGACAAATGGACAGAGTCACTCTTTCGTGTAGTGGTACTGTCAAGAAAGGTGTTGACAGCAATTAACTCCCGCCCAATTTCTGGCACCTCAGCATCAATATCAAAATACAAATTTGACCGTATTAATTTATTTCGCACCTAGTTAAACTATGAACATATGTAATTTTCAGAAGTATTTTGCTATTATGTAGGTGCAAAGTCTGTAATCGGTCTTATTCGTTTGGTTTAATTAAACGGTTTAAGGAAAACAGATTGTAACAGAGAATCAAAACCAACAGATTTGGTGAGAAAAAAAAACACTCAAACTTTAAGTAAACTGTTAAAAGTCAAAAGTAATCGTATAACGTGTACTCCGTCTCTTGTGCCCCACTGAATAATTTAGATCGCTACATGTATCGACTTTTTCATAAACAATAGCCAATGCAAAATGCTAGACTTTGATTGAATTAAAGAACCACGTCACCGATATAAACTTTAACAAATATAGCATGTTACTTATTTATTTCGAAGGAAATACTCACCGTTAGGTATGCATTAAAAAGATAAGTACTTAAAGATAAATACATAAATCGAAATATTTTTATAAAGTAAGATTGTAGCAAAATGTCAGAAACGTTACCTTCCTTTTTACCTTCTTCAAAAGGTATTGTGAACAACAATATATTCACAAAGACATCAATGTCTTCTGAAATATATGAGGACAAACAGCAAACATCTGTCATCAGATATTAAATGAAAACTACCTGCCATTGATGTCTTCATCCGATAATATTAATCCGCTTACACCCGAGTTATTGTACCAAATACTAGTAATGTTTGATCGTGGTAAGCATGATGATTATTCATGACACACTAAGATGTTTTATATTGATTAAACATGAACAAATTAAAAAGTATTTAACCATACTAATTAATTTGAAGATGATTTGAAAAAAACTTGAAACGTTCTGTAGATTCATTTTTATGGCCTGATGCATGTAAAAAAAGTTTTAAGTAATAAATCTTTAAAAAACATATGGTGCGATATCTAGACAGTAATGTTAAAGACACATATCATACACATACATTATTTCAGATGAATTAAGTTCAAGAAACATACGTTGCTTTAATACCTATTACTAATTCTAAACAGATAAAGGGAAGCAACTAAATGAAGGATGTGTATACCGAACTTCGGTAGATAGTACATTTTATTGTCACAAACATCCGGAGAAAAAAGAATAAATTTCAAAAATAATTATATGACAGTCAGAAACTATATGATTGATAATGATGAATTGGCCTAACAAATAGTGATAAGCTCTTTCTGTCAATCAATATAAGATTTTAGTTTTGATTCAAAACACAGAATTTATCGATTGACTTCTGTTTTATAAGATACCGTTTTAAAATCTATGCATTTGCTGGCAATAACATGAATTAAGTGCTACACATATCTGCATATGTTCTAGTGTGCCATCGAGTGTAACAGTTCTTGAAGAGCAGGAGTTAAAACTCAGATTTATAGTGCGACTTATTTATATGATCCGTCTGTAAGATTTAATTAGCGTTTAAAGTTTCTTTCTTTTTTTCTATTCAATTTAAATGTTGAACTACCTAGGCAAATAAATATCAAGTTTTTCTAAGCTCACAATGTATTGTACACATATTGGAATATTATTTCATATGAAATTCAAATTCAAATAAATGCAAATTCAAGTTTCAAACATTAAGTATGTTATGTACACATGTTTAATATACTGGTACATTTTATCATGCAATTTCAAATGTCCTGCATAAAGTAAGGAGTATCATTTTAATATGTTTAGAAAGCATGTAACAGCTGCCTAATTTAGCTCGTCAGTTTCGTGATTATGTTCGAACAGTTTCAAACATCCAAGTTTTACATTTCTGACACATATACGGAGCTTTTATGACCATTATGAATCTTAAGGGGAATCCACTATTTGACAAAAGCCGACAATATTCACATTGAACGATTATAAATCTAGACCCGAATACCTCAAAGTCGTATCTTTATCAAAATTAAACGAAAACAGTAACCAATTTCCGTTTTATGATTTACTTTAAGATTGACTTTACGTTATTCTTGAACATTTTATCAATGATCTGGACATACAAAGATTGGCTCAGAATTTGCTTCTAGCATTGTTTAAATTTAAATTTTGTCAGGCTACGCGCAATATCTAAAACTGTAACCAGACATTGTCTGAAAAAAGATAAATTTCGTCCTGTCATGGATATTGTTCGATTGCTTTTATTGTCAGATAAATAAATTGTAAAATCTCATACTAGTATTATTGATTTTGTTCAGAACCAAGGACATAGTTAAATTCATCGGTATTTCGGATGAGACCCAAACTGAGGTCCAATGTATCGGTGCTATACACCAGACATGTAAGGGAACTAGGGGTGTCTTTCGTCTTGAATAAAAAAGGCGGACGCAAGAATTCAAATCGTCCGAATTGGTAACATCGCCTAGCAATAAACAATAAGAATGCCTGAGAGCACTTGGCACCAGCAGTGGTTTTTCTAGGAAGCAGTCTCGAGATTGACTAGAAGGGCTTAAAGCTTTTATCACAATCGAGCTAAAATAAATTAGTATAAACTTAACTTATCTAATTATGACGTCTAGCGGCGTATACCGAGATAAAATTAAAATTTGACAATATTTGCAGGCATCGGTAAAGAAGCTGTTAAATATTACCATATCAGTAAGGGAAGATGTGGTGTAGAGGTTAAGGTGTACACCGCTCACCGGGCAGCAGACGCCGAACAAAACAGAATAGAGTTTAACATGTCATCTGATTCATACGAATAAAAAGTGTAACGCTCATGAGGAGTACTCATCATGCTCAATACTATATAACACTAGTGGTACAATAATTGTTTATTTTCCTTAGTTTTGCTGGAGTTAAACTAAAGTGACTATAGCATACAATCTAAAAATGAATGAAAACCATTTGCCGATCGAGAGTGTTGAGTTTCCTAGGAATGCACTCTGCTCATTAAATTTGGTAGGAGAACTGATATACGTCTTAACACAGCACTCACCTCGCCGTGTTTTTCAATTAATATAGAAAATATTAAGCATTTTCGTAGGGTGTTCCGCAATCGGCTACAAAAACATCAAATACTCTCCCGAGGAGAAAACCTCTAAGCATTCACCGCACTTTCACATGTAATATTTGATTCGTCCTAAAAGGAGTTAAAAACCCAGCAGATTCAGTTTCACCGAAACTCTACTGCAAGTTATAAAAAAGTTACAATATAAGTTATTTATAGTAACAACAAAGTAATTCTAAGTCAGCCCGCATAGCTCAATCGGAAGAGCACGAGACTTGTGATCTCTGGGTAGCGGGTTCGATTCCCGGGGCTGACCAACTAAAAGTACTAACAGTCTTTCGGATGAAACTAAAACCGAAGTCCCATGTATGGGTGCTATACACCTGGCATGTATAAGAACCAGGGGTGTCTCTGGAATCGGAACGCTTTCTGTATC
>JAUMHA010382028.1:0-12410 GCA_032359765.1 Saxidomus gigantea
TTATTTAAAGGATTTTGCATATTATATATACACTCTAGTCTGGATTTCATCCCATATTATGAGCAATAGAAGAAAAACGTCTCTATACTTTTCGAGTAATGAAAGCAAGACGAAATTCATTCCGGTACTGTTTTGTATTGAGAAATGTTAAAAATCAATTGACCAGCACTTCAACTTAAAAACTAAGATTAATATTGTAAACTAATCCAGATTATTGCGATTTGAATAGTTGAAATGTTTTCACATTGAACGTGGACTATATTATCACAAACACTAATATGCATAACTAACCTTTTATGCTTCCCTAAACTTTAGGAGATAAAGAACAGACAAGATTTTCAGTTTTCAAGCCCCTGTGACCATTACCTCACAACTGTGATATGCAGAACAAAACTTCATACCGATGCTTCTCTCAAAGTTTGATCCGAATCCAACTAGGTATTTAAGATATGAAGACCTTGATCTTTAATGAATTGATCCAAAATTACAGTATGCACAACTAGACTTCATACTGATGCTTTACACCAAGTTTGACGAAATTCAAAGTGAAGCGCGGTCAATGT
Source organism: Saxidomus gigantea (assembly GCA_032359765.1). Classification (NCBI taxonomy): domain Eukaryota; kingdom Metazoa; phylum Mollusca; class Bivalvia; order Venerida; family Veneridae; genus Saxidomus; species Saxidomus gigantea. Next base: position 564 of record JAUMHA010382028.1, read on the forward strand.
AAAGTGGACAAACAGACAAACAGATAGCAATATGTCTCCTCTAATAATTGCCTGTAGTGGTGCATACATAAAACCTGTGCACTATATCAGAAAATATGGTCGAACGAGAAACTAACAATTTTGTACAGTCAACAACATTAAACAAAAAGCTAAACGCAGACACAGTATCACTTTTTGGTTTTAAAATGTAGGAACTTTGTAAAATCAAAGGTACATCTACTTTCAAAATTTATGTCATGGTCGTTTCAAATGCTTTTAAACGTGTTATGATTTGCAATAGAGACTGAATTGAGGACTTCAATGCTTTACGCTTGTCAAAGTCTATAAAAATGTCTTCATTTTACTCAATAAGAAATCTATTCAAATTCCAAATACCTAAGATTTTTTAAAATTTCAACAGAAAGACTGCTATACAGAAACAGAATGGCCTAGTTAAACAATAACGGACTTATGTAGGCCTTAGGTATTGAACGCTGCAACACTGCACGGAAATGAAGATTGAAGCCTTATAGAGCATGATCAATCGTTTTCTCGATTTATTGGAAATAGCTTAAGAGATTATACTGTATTAAAAAGAAATGTTGCGTTTTTTATTTCATTTAACATTACTTTAGAATTCCAGAGGTCCATCAGCTAAAACACCTTACATCTCAAATATCTTTGAACCATTTTTCCTGCATTAATCATTTCTCCCTATAATTTGATGTTCTCTTTTAAGCTACAGAACAAGCCTCTGTTTTTATTATCATAAAGCTGCATTCTTGCCTTGCGAGATGAATTAGATTCAGCGATTGTTTGTCTGACATTCCTGTCAACACGAATTTCAAAGCAATCTGAGGCAAAGCTTTCGGTTCTCTGAAGGAACGGTGTTTATTGTTTCAATTAATCATCTTAAACGGAATTTTGAGTAGTACGCCATCATTTTGATATTATAGACAAACAAAACATTCAAAGACTCTCGTCATTCCAGCTTGAACTGTTTCCGGAGTATTCTGTCACTGGTTTTTAGTTCTACTTGAGAAACATGTCCTTTGTAACAAATTCACGTGTAATAATTATACAGTTACCCGAGACGTTAAGAGAAATGACTTTATAAGACAAGTACTTTTAGATCTGATGTCTGAATGATTGTCCTTCAAGACAGTTTGAACGGATTGATAAGTACAATAAACTGTACATTTATGATAACGGATCACGTATTTAAAGCCTACTTAAAAACGTGATATATAATATAACAATATTTTTGTAATAACATATTACAATAAAGGTCATTTATCGTCTATTGAGTTTTAAATGTAGCTCTATATCTCTATTAGACCAGATCGTAACGCTCCTTAGAGCGTTATCTGAAAGACGTTATGTTGAGTTAGTATGTATTAAAATATGTAAACTGTACAGTAACCTTACTGGTTATGGTTGTAACGACATACCGGTATGTAAGACGATACTTTATAGTGTAATTAGAAGATGATAGTTGCAGGATTGTGAACACTTTGAAACATTCTATAGAAGCTAGCTTTGTCACAGCAAGAAAGATACAAGCCTTTTGTCATGGGAGTTCTTTATTGATAGCTGTTTCAACTTTTATGTTGCCAAAAGACGGGAGAAATCTTTTAGGAAAACCAAGTCGCATATAAGGAAATGGTAAACCCCTAACTCAAACAGCAATAATAATTTTGCCATAGATTGACTGGACTATAACCCTAGTTAAAGTGTTACAGCTATCATTTTAACCATACACCTCTAAGAAAGGTGACATTTAGTTAGTCGGCGCTCAGGAGATCGCTGACTATATTTGACATTTGGTGAAATATTTCATCGCTATGAAAATGAAAATATCATGTTTGATAATAATCAACATTTTCTTAAAATTCGATCCCGTAATTAATTGATAAAGTGGGTTCGACCTTGCAACAATAAGGGGAAATTACGCAACAAACTTTCCTAGTTTAGTTCCCAGCGGCGTGTATTGAAACTATTGGATCCCTGAATGTTTATTATATAGACGAATTCGACAAGTACAAAAGCCGCGGGTTCACGCTAGTAAGAGGGCTTTCAGGAAATCTACATCAAGTCTGTAATGCTTTCGGGCCTTTTTATTATGAAATGACAGAGTGTGATATCAAGTAACGCTTAGATATAGAAAACGATGCCTCGAATGATGAAAAAAATGGGAATTACTAAATTAAGTACTCAGTAGCGACGAAATAGGGTGATTCTTCAACCTGTATTTTCTCAGAAATTTCTCAAATAAGTTACTACTACGTCTACTATACTACTCTCAACCTCAAACGAGTTCTTAACCATTTCTGTGTATATTTATTAATTTGTGATGATGAATTTTAATCAAAATAGAGATCGACACACGGCGTTTCTCACGAATAACAAGTACAAACATGCAAAGTTTTATGTAAACGATTTGTTTTGTAAAATTAAAAGTGTCTTTATCAAGAAAAGTGGTTTAAAACTGAATCCCGCAATAAAACATTTATAAGGACACTGATAACATTTTTGAACTGTCACCAAAGTCAAGCAATAACAAAGGTTCTTTGTTTATAAATTTCATAAGTGTTCTCTGACAAGAAATAAACGCAAAAACTTATCATGAATCTTTCAACATTTTCTTTCACATTAAGCCTCTGGAACATTCATGGCAGATCGTTGATGAATGGATTAAACTCGCTGAAGAATAGGTAAATACAAGCGTTCTTCAATCAAACATTTCTTAAGCGACGAAATTACCGCAGTTGATTGAGAAAAACAGACTGGCAAACTGACGATGACAATTTCACCTCCATGTTAATCATTATTCAAAATTAGATGGATAAATTCAGAGAAATACTGCAGTATTTCAAAAACAATGTTTTCAGTTATTTATATCACTAACTACAAGCGTTTTTAATGTAATATCTAACATGGCATCATTAGTTATCGACATAAATCATTTTGCTTTTATTCTTTGTTGTAATCCTTGAAAGTAAAATAGAAGATGAGTATATGTTTGATAATCAAAATCTTCATCTACTTAACACAATTTGTCACCAAAACGTGAGTTCGCCAGTTTCATGTCAAAGAAAACTAATATATCATTAATGTGATGAGTCATTAATTAAAACTGTCGTATGTGTCATCTGCCTTTGACGTTATAGAGATTTTATAAAAGAAAATATGGAACATAAAAATCTTTTCTATCAATTTGTAATTTGTACAGAACATAACTGTAACGTAGAAATTTTCATTCATTGCTGCACCACTTGTGAATATATCACTTTTGTGCCAATTTGATTAAATCATTACAGCGAAACCAATAAATATCGCTTTGCAATTTTATATAGAAAACAAAAATAAGCAAGAACGTTATATATTTTATTTATAAGACTATCACAAGCATTTTCTATAAATAACAATACGCTAATTAATACTTTCTATGCAAAATATAATAACACCAACTAAATACCAAAAATGATTACAGTCTAATCCCTCTACAACAACACCAAAGGGAACATCAACTTTTATTTGTTGAGGAAAAATTGTTGTTCTAGTGATGGTATCTTGTTCATATATCACTGCTTTAGGAAATAGAAAAATATCTCTTTGCTGAGAGGTTTTGCTCTTCGGGGTTGTTGTTAAGAGAGGTTGCACTGTAATTTTACCTAATTATCTATTCATGGGGCTGTGACTAAATGGGCCATCGACAAAATCTCTTTCGCTTGATTTTCGAATGACTTATAGTATTACAATGAGCATATATAGTAATTATTTTACTTTTAGTCTCTCTAATTTGTTTCAAATATAAGGCAGCGATAAGTCACGTGAATACACCATTTCCCAAACAATACAGTACATGTATAAGATTTGAAAGACAGTACTGTATTATGTTCATATGCTGACTCAGTAAGTCACTTCAATAAATTGCATGGTAGCACATGTTGCTTTGTGACAAGCAAATGCAAAACCGTTGAAAATTCCGCATGTTGTAGGTAAATCATTTGAAACGGGACACTGGTCACTAATCAAACCATCATGATGCAAATAAAGCGTGTGATAGTATACATAGTTTCGATTCTGGTAACCGCAACATCTGTCAGTGGTTTTACGTTGTACAGTGCACAAAGGTTATCTTCGGTAAACGACATTCGGAACAAAGTCACCTTAGAAAATAATACAGTACGGTAACAGTAATACAAGATAAACGACTTCATAAGATAAGTGCTTTTAGATCTGATGTCTGAATGAATTATTTTCAATTATCTTTCTGACCAAGTCTTCTTGATAACTTCCCACGTTTTCACAGCTTACACAAAGAACCATTAGATAAGTTGTTCAATACATATTCCTATACGTACCACTGATAGAATTATGTGATGTGAAAGAACCAAGGGACTCGTGACAAAGCTAAAACCAAACAGAGAATACTATACAGTTTGTCAGTAAACCTTTAAAATCTAAGCTGTGCAAAAGATAAATGCAATATTTTAACATGATATGGTCCATGTCACGGTAAGTAAATTCCAAATTGTGCACCTATTCAAACTGACGATTTTGTACTCCTGTCACTGACAAAATACAGACTAGATGAACATTTGAATATATGCTGTAAAAATGCTAATAAGTGGCGCTAATAATAATATGCCCTCATGATTCATAACAAACAAGAGCTGTCCCTCACAAGTGACGAATGTCCCCGAAAGAGGTGTCTCACAGCCTGTGTCCTCTCCGTGTGCTCAATAAATGTGCTATGTAGTTTTAAAATCTTTCCATGCATGACAGAGTAACCATGCATTCAGTAGTCCATTACTTTTAAAGTTTGACCTTGATATGCCTGACATTTGTGCCAAATTATTTTAAAATCCTTCAATGCATGAAAAACTTACAGCCCGGACACGAGTGTGTACATATATGCAAATATAGAGGATTCCATTGCCTTCAAACTCTAAGTGTGACCTTGACCTTTGAGCTAGAGACGTGGGTATTGCACGCGACACGTCGTCTTGATGTGCTAGACATTTGTGCAAAGTTATTTAAAAATCCTTCAATGCATGACAAAGTTACAGTCCGAATGTGTAAGTGGGGACGCACAGACGGACAGATGGACGGACGGACGGATAGACGGACAGACAGACGGACGGTGTGATTTTAATATACCACCCTTCGGGGCATAAAAACACAGACAGCCGGAAGCGTTACTCTATGGGGATAATTTAATACAGGAAGTAACGTGCTACAATCATTTAGGCATTATTCAAACATTATCCAGAAAACTTCCTGCGTGTACTGACGCAATTCGGCAATCGGCAAGGGGCTCGCTTTTCAGTATGAAAACGGATTTTTGCACAGACGTTTCTATGTAAAATTTTCTGGAAATGTCAATTTTATGAAATCCTATAAATACGAGAGATGATTGTACTTGTTCAGTATTCTAATTATGTCTTAGATGAAGCCAAGAATTTCCCTAATATACCTATGATTAAACTAAAATAGTCTGTGATTAGAGAGTGGAAGTGTTAAATCGTTTGACTTGAGTGCACATATAGTTCCTAGGAAATTCAGCTTCTGCATATCAATATATGCTTCTATTATTGTGAAGACTAGCAAGTTTTTGCCATATCAGAGCGTGTACACGATGGTAAAGATTGAATTCGTTTCAGACAAAAGTGATGAGTAGCTTCTCAATTCTTCATACTGTTGTTATGTTGTTCCACAAGTCGCACCCAAAGACAGCACGAGGCAAGACTATGCTTGTATATAGTCTTGCGGCAGCCATAGGATTGATACCGTGTCGGTGGACCCCACAGTTCTTCATCTGTTGATTTGAACAATCAAGTTGGTCAAATCGCAGAGCCTCGTTTTTGGGACGTATCTCAACCCTCGGGTGGGATTTCGTTATCCACAATTCATGAACATGTTAGATTCACTTTATATTATTGTTTTTTTAGCCAATATTGTAAAGTTGAATAAGCAAATTATCATTAATCAAGTGATTACATATTGGCCTTGTTATTTGTCCTCGGGCATTCGTATTAGCCCTCGGCCTTCGGCGGCCAATACGACCACCCTTGGACAAATAACAAGGCCAATATGAAATCACTTTATTAATAACATTATATTATTACTTCTGTACAGAAAAGGTACGACTGATAATAAAACACACATTAAGACTTTTTGCCGAGTTTTTCGGCCCAGACATATCATTACTTTTAATAATACTTTAAAGTTGCAGAAAACTTTGATGATGATACAAAATTGTTGGTTGTCCGCAATAAATAGCCAAAAATATAATAATTTTACCTGTATTTATCTTATGTAAATAACAATAATTATTCAGCGGATAGTTCTCGGAGCCTTAAAGAATCTAATATTCCCTACATTTCTGTATAGATATGATTTTAAGATCAGATAAAACGGTATGTCTTGAAGCAATGGGTCTGGTATAATATCCGTGTTTATTCTATAACCAGCACTGCAAGGTTTTATACAGACTTTAAATGCTGCAACATAAAATCGTACTTCTCTATAACAATATTCTTGGCGATCAACAATTTTACTTTATTTCGTGATCTCCCTGAATATCCCTTTTTAAAATATTCCCGGAGTAATTGCCCTTCAGTAATCAAAAGTGTCACTGTCCTTGTGTTTTTTATAATAACCAAAACATTATAGAAGCGACTATCATGGCCATACTATCTCGGTTAAGTTTAAACAAACCATCAAGACCGCCCACAATGTCGAAACGTATCACACTATAAAACCGAAATGTTACAAATCTCACAACCATCACTCTAACTTCAAAATGTTTAACATGATCAAAATGTTAGCTGGTATAATATCTCCACAAAGTTTAAAACCAAGATAGGTCGCAACTTTCCTTCGTAAGTTATTTCTTTCGCATTGTTTAACAGAATACATCGTACCAGACAGACCATGAGTGGCCTATATCACGATATAGGACTCACATATGCCAACGAAACGAAAAATAAAACCGAATGTAATAAATAGAGTACTGTTTGTGTGAATAATTACCTTGTCTCCAAGAAATGATGTAATTATTTGAGCCAACAGTGCTCTATCTTTTTTGTATAATGCCATTTTGCATTGTTTGCGCTATTGTATCTTTAATATATCGCAGAAAGATCCTATTCTCTATCTTAGATAGATCACAGTTATTCAACGCCCCATTACATAGTGCAAGTGTTCATAAATGCAGTACAGTGTTCTCTAAAAACATGTATACAGTAGCCATGATACATTTTATCATTCCATGCTGTCATCAATTTACCGATGTTCTTCTTTCGAACTATTGCAAATTTATTGCTATTCGTGTTGGAGCCTATTATCTTACATTTTCTCTAATTATAACAAAATTAATAAATGTCTCATTCAAGAGAAAACTTTGAAAACATAGCTAACAACTTTATTTGGATGATAAAATGCGAGTTACAAGAATACGCTGCTTGTTATCTCACATACATCAAAACCGTATATGCTATACAATTAAAGACTAATGCTGATGTCAATACATAGTTTTCGGACTTGTTAAAACGTGGTATTGGCCGATGATGATGTTTTCATCATCTTTTCACAGGTCCGCAAAACAATATATTGACCGAAACATTAGTCTAAAGTTATTGTATTGTATACCTCTTAAATCGATTCAGACCTTCATCACACAATCTCTTGATAGAGACAGGTCGGTATGACAACATTTTACGAGACTTACGTTTGTGTAAATCATGCAATATAAGAATTGTAAAAAATGAGTACCATTTTCTTCTCGTTTGTCCCAAATATCGTGAACTCAGGATAAAATACTTCAAACCATATTTTTGGCAATGGCCAACTATAAATAAGTTCGATCAGTTGCTCAATTTGAAGTCAAAAAGGTCAATTTGTAAATTATCAAAGTACATATTTTTGCTCACAAAATAAGAGTATCATAATACTAAGTGTATTGATTGTCATCAATGTAACAACCTCCTTTTCAATTTTAACTGTATTTAAGTATGGTCTTCTTTTCTGGCTCTTTTTATGAAACACGTTTTCATCGATTGTGTATTGTTTTGCTATAAACTTTGTATGAGGTTTTATGCAATAAAGAGTATGCATGTAAATGAGTTATGAAAATATGCGAAAATGTAACAAAAATGAGGTCATGATATCTACGCATGTCTACGCATTATCTCCCAGGTCTACACAAGCTTTTGTGGACCCAACACGTGCTTGCCTTTGGTCGAACAAGATTAACTATTTTTTATTTCATACGATATAATTATGTTAACAATTAAATTAAAATTCAGACAAAGTCTTGATTTGTTATGACCACATATTGTTCTTTTACAGGATGAATATGTAACGGTGTTACACAATTCTACATCAAAATAATTGTATTGTAAATTAAGAAATGAAGGAGAGCAATAAACTTGAGTTTATATTGTAACAAATACAAAATCAAACAAAGCATATACACTTTGCCTGTAACTTCATAGTGAGTGTCTCTGTCTTTTGATATGTTTTAGTTATTAAGCCGATTTCAATAACTAGTACAACATTTTAATATGACATGGTGCATGTGACGTTAAGGCAATGCTCTGCTGTGAAGCCACATGCCTATTATATGATGAAGAAATGATAACATTGAAACTGAAATACATTACCTGCATGATATAATAATTAAAATAAGATTTAAAATAGGTTGCTGGTTTATTCTAAGTTTATATGTAAAATGTCATAATCCTATATAACATTTCCTGGATTATCGGGTGTTGCCGGTAGGCACTTTAATTAACCATAGTTCAATTCAGTGTGACATAATGGAAACCAAAAGGTATGCTGGCATTACATTTACCATTATGTTGCGAATGTTATAGTGGAGAGTATTAAATGAAGCCTTTGACCTTTTGCAATATTTTAATTTGAGCTAATATTATATCAGTAAGCAACAGCTTTTTGCAGCTGATTAAAAACAATAAAAAGTTTCAAAATATATGAAAGCTTTAATGTTATGTCCAAAATGAATACTCTCAAACGTTCCTTAACGTAATGGCAGAATGTTTATTCCAAGTAACGCTTAGATATGGCAAAATGGCGCACAAACTTAAGAAAGATGTAGTACCCAGTAGCAACTTAAATGGTGTAGTATTCTTATCATTGGACCATCGTGAAGCCAGGAACATTCGCCCTCACGGACAATGTGTTATAGACCGTTAGGCAGGTTTTGTGTGATCAAGCGTGCATTGAAATATTTTGTAAGGGGGTAATTATATTGCACATTAGTTCTAGCGATACTCTCATTGTGGCTTCAAATTCAGTGCTATTTACCATGGTGGTTATATATATAAGTCAGTTATTCACTTTGTAAATGTGTTCTCAACATTTAGTGAAAACAAACTTTGCAATACCAACATTACACATGTTTCTTAAAACGAAACTTTGGAAATGATTTCTATATTTATAAGCATTTTTGCTGTACAGTATAGCACTTAGTGTTGCAAAATCCTTTAAAGAATATCATTATTTTTTTGAAAACGTTTGATGGCCTTATCAACATTAAGCCATTAAGTATAACATTGCTATTTTTATGAGTGCCATGGATTGATATCATCCTGTCGTTTCTTGTTAAGAGAAAAGTCCTAGCCAGCCACGTGTACAGGGTTCCAGAGCATTTCTCATCAAGAGTCTCATCTCTGGTTTTACGTGTGCAGGCACATAACCGGTTAAAGTTAAACGATATTGTGAGTTGATAACGCCTATTAACAATTTTGTTTAAGTATTAGGTTATATGCATAGTAGTACATACGGGTTGAGTTCAATGTACTGTTCAATGCATGCGTGTATTAATGCATTATACGATGTCGTCATAATATATGCGTCACGCAATTCGCAAAAAGAGTTTGTCATTTTGTTTGTAATGAGGGTAGTTAGGACCGAAGCTTCTTTTGCATATTAATGTCAGAAGTGTTCTTTGACAAAAAAGAAATGCAAAAACTTATCACGAATCTTTCAATAGTTTCTTTCACATTTAGCCTGTAGAAACCTTAATGGCAGATCGCTGATGAATGCATTAAACTCGCTAAAAAACAGGGATTTACATGCGTTCTTCAATCAAACATTCCTTAAGCGATGCAATTACAGGAGCTGATTGAAAAAAAATATACTGACAAGTGGTTGATGACAATGTAACATCCTTACATTAAGTTAGATGGATTGCATCTGAAAAACTCTGCTTTATCTTAAAAACTAAATGTTTTCAGTTATGTTATTTATATCAATAACTACAAGTTAAGTGTCTAGTTAAATTTTCTAACATGGTACCATTACTTATTGACATATATCCTTTTGCTATTGTTCTTTTCTAGTAATCCATAAAAGTTCAATAGAAGTAGATAAAGTGAATATAACATGTTCATGAGTTGTGGATAAGGATATCCCATCCGAGGGTTGAGATACGTCCAAAAACGAGGCTCTGCTCGACCCGAGGGTGTGATTTCCTTATCCAAAACTTAATGGACATGGTAGATTAATTTTCTCAGCGTTTCAATCGCATTTTCACACAAGTAAGAAAGAATTAGTGCAAATACAGGATGGGGATGAAATTCAAAATCAACTTTTTGTCGAATTTTTCTTCTAACTGCTATAGATGGATAGAAAATGATCTAGCTAAGAAAATGAATACCAACAACCCTATGTTTAGTTAAACAATAACAATTTTACAGTCATTTTTCGATATTTATGTCTGCTTACAATTAACCTAAAAATAGTCCGACAGCGATGTGAGATAAGCGATGTGAGGTAAGGTTATCTATCACCGGTAAATGCGCGGAAATATGTATCTCATAGGTGAGAAAATACGTTCTTTAAAATGTTACCTAATCTACTTAACACAGTGTGTCACCAAAACATAAGTTCAAATTGTCGGTACCTTCATCTGTTACATTTATAGATAGAGTATTATAGAGGATAGTTAACTGCACGTCTAACATGTGGTGTTCGTCACTTTGTTATTCCAACAGATTAAACTTTCAACTTTTGCCACATCACATGACACAATAAGTTGTCTTAAAAGACCTACTTCGGATCGGTAAATAGTGACCTTATTACTGAATAGGTCTAACTTTAAAGACAATTTTGTTTAAAAGGTAGCTGTTCTTCGAAGAATACATCAGTCTAGCTCCTCCATTTCAGTTTTCTGTGCAATAACTTCCTGTCAGTTGTTGTCAGACCAGTACAATTTTATTGACAGTTAAAATAATGCTTTGTCTTTTAGAAGTAAGCTGCAATTTATTTGTTCGATGTGTAGTTTGTATATATTTTACATACACTGATCTGAATTTGATCCTATAATACATAAGCAATAATGTAGGAGAAATCAAAACACTCATCAGAAAGGAACAAGTTTTTAAACATTCTCGAATTATCATAGAAAATGTAAACACGCCAAACCAAGATAGAGCTATCTTATCATAAGTAAAAGTTTGACACACATACTTTGCCTAAGGAAAGATATAAATATAAAATCTATTGTTACAGTATTAAATTTGTGAAATATTTGCATTAAAAATTATATATTTAGATGGAAGTCATTAGAAATTAAAGTTTGAAAAATTATTATTACCTCCCTTTACCTATCTTTGGTGCGCACCCAAGATAGATTGGAAATAAATGAATTCAGAAGCTACACGTAGTTTTAAAACTTACATTTTGGTTCAGAATGTTAAAATATTTATATACCTATCCAATTCAAATGTAAAAGTAGAAATTACTTGAAATAAAAAATAAATACTCAACGTTTTAAATACTTTCATATTAAAGGGGAGTAATAACAAAATTTTATAAAAGTTAATAAAATGTAAA
>JAUMHA010382039.1:0-12409 GCA_032359765.1 Saxidomus gigantea
CAAAACTGCTATAGATGGATAGAAAATGATCTAACTAAGAAAATGAATACCAACAACCCTATGTTTATTTCAAAAATCACAATTTTACAGCCATTTTTCGATTTTTATGTCTGCTTACAATTAACGTAAAAATAGTCCGGCTGCGATGTGAGATAAGCGATGTGAGATAAGTTTATCTCACATGGGTGAATGCGCGGAAATATGTATCCCATAGGTGAGAAAAAAGGAGTTGGCGTAAGTAGCGTCATTGATGCATTTTTAGAAGAACCTATGCTGGCCTCGAGCAGGTGTCACTACGCTCCAGGTTCTTGTCTGAGAAGATGTCCACAAGACCGTGCTGTATCTTGTACATCATGGCTAGCCGACTATGGCGATACTCCGAGGGACTCGTAGACAAGGTTTGATATCATATTGGTGACATATCTTAGTTTGAGTAATTAATGAAGACGCAGCGGGCTTCTGCGGTCTCCTCTGTACTTGTTAAAGGGACCAGATACTGGATTTGGTGTATGGGACTTTGTCGGTTGAGGCAATCATCAACTATATGGCATTGTAGGAGGCACGACTGGCCTTTTGTTTATGCTTGTTGCATTAATTTTATGCTTATTTTTTACTCTTGATTGTGATTCAAGTTCTTACAACTTATATTGATAGATTTCGAGACTAATTCTAGATGTATCAACCTCGAAGAGAGAGATAAACAGAGAGAGAGAAGAGGACACGACCACTACTTGCGCACTGGATCCCAAATCCTGAGGCGAACGCGCTCCTTCTGCTTGTTATTCGTCACACCAAGGAACGTGCTGGCGTCAACCAGTTCCAGTAGGTTTGTTCACTCTTTAACTAGATTGTGTACCACTGAGGGTCTAGCACATAAGCATCAACTGCATATTAGACGACTGTATGGCGGTCAAAACTTTCCCGTGCTTCCAGTGCTTTTTGTTTTTAGTTTTTGTTTAATACTTTTATAACTGTAAACATTTGCAAACGTTGCACACATTATTCATCGGTTGGCATTGGAAATAATTAAACTTCTTGCTGGACAGATGATGCCTTTGTAAACAAACTGTTTTTGATCCTGATACTAGTACATTTGTATTGTACAAGGGATGTTCGAAAAATGTTCGGAAATCTTTTTATTAATCAATTTATCACGACAACATCTAGAGGGTAAATACTTAGAGGACAATGGCTGGTAGGTGATAGTAGGCCCGCAAGGAGCATAACGACACGTGGGCTTTAGCATAATGTTTTTGACATCATTCACGTTTTATTCGATCCAAAAAGAGTTAATTCCCAATATTTAGATGTGAAAATAGATATCTAGAGCAAACATATCATAATTTTGGATATTTTACTGAATTAAAAACTGATAGAAGCATGGGACAGTTTACCCCCGAGCATATTTTGAAGCTGTATTGGGGTAAGAGGTATCATTAGAAACAATCTCGCTCACGCCAGTATGACAATATAACACGCGTTACTTTGAGTACTTAAAAGACCATTGTAGTAGATTGAATATACTTTAAATGCACTTACAGTACTTTTGTCACATAATGAGACATGAGAGTTTTCCGGAAACATTTCGAACGCCCCTCGTACAGGTCCGTGCATTTTCAACATACAAAGCAGTTGTTTAGAGTATTACTGTAGCTCACCCTCCGGCGTCCGTCCGTCAAAATTGACCCCGTGGGGAGGGGGGGGGGGCACTTGATTTTACATAGGCTTATATATGTATATAGAAAGACTTCTTCCCTGAAATGACATGGCCTAGAGCTTGATTTTACATAGGCTTGTGTAGGCAAAACTTTAAAACCCTTCTTGTCTAGAACCACAAGGCCCAGGGCGTAGATACTCGAAATGTAGCAATTTATGTAATGGATCTCTTTAAATATTGTTCAAATCAGGTTTAAAAATACATACCCCTTTGCTTTTGTTGGCATTGTGTTATAGCCAATGGTAGCCAGGTGAGCAATATATGGTCACCTTGGGCCTCTTGTTTTTTTATACAATTGTAATGTTTTGGAATGGCATTTTATTTTCATGGATCATTGTTTATTTCTGCGTCCAACGTGATTGCATCGTCTGTCCGTCGAACATTCCATGCATCGCAGGTTCGATTCCCAGCTCTACCACTGATATTACTTATATGATATTTCGATTGAGATAAATAGCCGAACTCTCATCTACCACTGCTATACATTACATCTTGCACTATGTAACAACAACAAAAAAATATTGCAGGAAGAAGCGCTGTTTCGATAGCCTAACTATCTCCACAACCCGTGATCTAGGGACTAGAAATGGTGATAACATTTTTCTCTCTTTGGATTAACACCAGGTTCAACAGTGATCATTTGCAGATGGACAGCTAACCTAACAATTATTCCTGGAAAGGTTCAGTTCAAGGCACACATTTCCTTTAAGAAACTGCAAGTTTTCTCACGTAGAGTTAAGGTAGGTAGCGGGGAACGATCTCATAACCAGTGCGTGAGAGGATAGATACAAGCGACATTGACCACTCTACCACGTGGGCGGGTAGGAAACGACTAATAACTAATGACTGATAAATTTAATATTCGGGGAACATTTAAGAAGTCTATCACAATCTGCAAGTGGATAAAACATTTTTTACCCCGATTTCGCCTTGCTAACAAGATCGCCACTATACTAGACTTATAAAAGTCTGTTGAGATTGAGAGGTTTTTTTCTTCTCTCTTTGAGTCTTTTTACAAAGTATCTGTATCAAAATTTGTCTCAATCAAAGCTCATTTCAACAAAGTCAAGGGAAGGAGAAATTGGGAAGATGTTATAAAAATGCCCAGCAAAAAAGAAGGTAATGATTTTAACGACTGATGCCAGTCTACCACTGTACATGTACTATACAAAACGGCGGAATGATACAACTCACTATGAAGTACACCTTTGATTGTCAGAATGCCCGCTTCTGTGGTCGGGTTGTTACAGTCACTGACTTGGAAAATTACTTTAATTTCTCACGATACCGAACATGAAAAACTAAGGCACGGTTTTACAAAGGACGTCCCTCTCGGGAAAGATGGTTAGATAAACTGTTCGCTTCTATATATACAACTGAAATAATGTTGAAACGGGCGTAAATCTCCAAGAAAAACAAAAAAGTACAACACCAAAGAGGTTAGTCTACAACTTGCGGGATAATGTTGTAATAGGTCGAATTGATCACTTAATAGTAACTTAATTTACAGTGTTGCAATGAACTGGCAAATCGGCCGTGGCCAGCATGGATGTCTTTTTCCAGTACAGGATATCAATTGCCCAGTCGTGCTGAGAACTTTATGTATTATTTCATTAACACGAAAATATCTATTAAAATTTAAGTGCAGAAAACTAAAACAACAATAACAACGGATTATTAAATTTACACATGACCTAAACATCTGATTACATTTTTGTAGAAACTCTATTTGTAGCAGTAAAATTCTATCATGTATTTAAAAATAAACTGATAAAAAACCAGTAATTGTTTTTTTCATTATATAAATCTTTCTACAAACCTACTAAATCTTGCACATTGGAAATACATTTGCAAGTAGACATGTTTTGCGTCCAAATCATAACAACATGTATCCCTGTTTCTCGTATTCTCGGGGTTTCTCATATTCTCGGTTTTTACATCAAATTGGCAACTCTTTGTTATCGTTTACAGAGATATGATACAAAACTGGTAAAAAAAAAGTTTAAAGTAATTTGACAGAAAATTTATAAAAATATGGACATTTTACTGAAAATGCTGAAATTTCCTTACTTTTTGCGGCCGGGTTAGTTAAAGTGCCCATATTGTTTTATTGTGCTGTCTATCATGATTATTCTTATGCTATATGTAACATATCATACCTTGGCATTTATAAGTGTTTAATTCTACAATGTGGCAATTCCCGAAACTCAAACATAAATCCCTGGGAATACGAGAATACTTTTCATTTCTGAGTGTGAGGGTGACCTCAGATACTGTAGCACAATTTACATAAGGAGAAAAATCATGCTACTTATGATGACACCAACTGAAAGATGAGTATTTTTCTATCAAATAACATGTAAATAATGTTGCTAAAATGTGTACAGTTTTATGGGTAACAAATTTACACTCTTAGCCCCGGGAGAATACGAGAAAACAGGATCATGATCTACATTAATTGAAGCTCTCAACAATGTTTCTTTTTACATATTTTTTCTGAAACTATGACAACGATTCCAAATGTAAAATAATTAGGTGCTTTCAGTTAAGATCCCTTTAAAATTTAAATATTATTTTAAATTTATATCCCGTCTAAGTTCAGCGATTTTATCGTGTGTACTTTTCTGCTAATAATAAAGACATGAGCAACAGGGATAATCCCTTATGACAATATGCCCATTAACCATCAACTTCCTGTCAGGTCACCACTATAATTGGTGGTTAACTTCAGTAAATAACATAAAAATCGTTGAAGATCAAGGATAATCCCAAACAACAACAGGCATGCAACATCCATCTTCACGGTTGACTCTCACAAATATTTTTCCCCAATTAAAAAACCCCAAGGGATTTCTTAAGCGCACAGGCAGCAGGACACAGGATATGACAACAATTAAATGTTACTAATATACTCTGTGTTTTAATTTCGCACCGCGTCCACAGTAACTATGAATTGTTATAATATGCAACAGTCAGGTAGGTGCCCCTTTGATATTAATTTTATAAATGTTACATGTACGATGTTTAGACACTTTTGAAGGCAAAAAAATAAGGTATCACATCATAACGAACCAATGTTTCGGCCGTGACATAAGAGACTGATAAATCAATGAAGAGGGCTCTTTTGGAATATAATTATATTATACATGTATATAGAATATTATGTATTGTACATGTAGCATGATACGAAACAACATCAAAAATAGTAAAAATATACATAAGTATGGTGTTGGATAGAAGGGCGAGTGAATAAGAGAATAGAACATAATTTGTGTATTTAACAAATTATGAATATTATACTAACAAAAGTAGTATATGTTTATACATTGTGTGAGGAAAAATATATAAAGGTACAAAAAAGAGAACGAAAGAAATTGAACGAACAGATTTAGAAAAAAAGATGTATGAAAACGCGAATGGCAGGGTGTGGTTGAACAATGAATATGGCCTGACAGAAATATTACTACAAAATGTTCTTTTATAATTTTTTTACACTTGTCAGCATTTATAAAAATCTTTACATTTAAATTTTGTTAAGTAAGACTTTCAATGAGTCAAGTAGTATATTAAACTATACATTAATTACTTGGCCGTCTTTTTTATAAATAACACTTTTTTGCTCCTTTTGACTGCGCGATCAAGTAGTATATTAAACTATACATTAATTACTTGGCCGTCTTTTTTATCAATAACATATTTTTGCTCCTTTTGACTGCGCGAAGTTATCTCTTCTTCAGCGTTATAACACCTAATAAAGAAACCTCGTGGCAAAGTGGGTTTGGCACTAATCGTGTCTGGTCTGCATGCTCGCACACCTATCATTTGGCTACTGGCATTTTGCACAATTTGACTATTTGGACAAAACTGACGTACTGGGTATTGCAGTCTGGTAAAACGAAAGTCCCTAGATTTTCAAGTTTTGTTAGGTATCAGTATGCACGGGAGTCATACTGGGATCTTGGCAAGTTAACAAGGGGATAAATACCACGGTCGACCGAGAAAATAGACAATAGAGGAAGGCAAAAAAGGTGTACATGGCTTAAGATAATGGACCGAATACGTTTTTGTAAATTCTGTAACATGCAGAGTCCACCTCCGTTGTCGAGTGGTTATAGAGTTGCTGACTTGAAATTAATGCAACCTTTTATGATGGAGGACCATTGGTTCGAGTCCTGCTACCGACCATGTCTCTTTATGTGAGAAAGTTGGCAGTTTCTTGTGGAGGATAGGATCTTCCGAGGAACGATTGTAAGGTAAACTGCCCGCCTGACCAAAATTACGGTTGTTAAAACGGCGTTAAAACTCCAACAAACAAACAAATGGTTACATACAGTGATGCAATACAGCATTGTCATAGCAGAAGAGGCTATGCTAATTAAACCTAAAGCTGCTACATTATTAAAATGGAAATATCCATCTTTAAATTTGAGACAGTGTCACTTAATGTTCATATGTGTGTTCACTGAAAAGTTAATGGCGGAGTAGCGAACAGTGCAGATCATGACCAGACTGCAGCTGTGTGCGGGTTGATCATGATCTACACGGGTCTACACTAAGCAATAATAACAACGATGTATCAGCATGATAAAACACTTATCTTATTTACTTCAGCAGTACTGCACCCGGATATCAGAATAATATACAGAAGAGCGGCTTTAGAATATGCTCGCGGTCGGGATTATGCCTTTTCCGGTTTTGTAGACTGACGTCTATCGGGTCAAATATAAGAGTTAAGATCATGTTTTGTTAGTTTGGGTGTAAAAAGACATTTAACAAAGCTGGAAAAAGCATAATCCCGATCGCGAGCTCTTATATATGGTTGCATGACTTACATTGTCAAATCCCACTACTTAAAAGCTTTATTACCCTTCAAAATTGCCGTATCAATGGCCAAGAATGGAACATAAAACACAGTATATGCTTCGATAACATACAAAAATTGACTTATGCACATGTTATTTCACTTATTGATAGATATGAGATGAAAATATAGAAAGGGTGTATTTTAAATTGTTTGACTATAGGATGGTTACTAATTTTCTTTATATACTTTTTATTTATAGAGATTCATAGATTCATAGATTCATATATCAATACTAAAGCAATGCTCATTCTAGGATTAAAATGATGATAGGGTCATGGGCACCTTACGATAAGATTTTGATTTTATAATAAAAAGTGATTTAGAATTCAATCCTTTTGGTAAATGAAGTTTGAAGTTTATGATGTGTACATCCAAAACGTTTCTTTGCAAAATCGATTTATATTGTTCTTAACAATAGCAATGGGCGCGATTGAAAAATCATTTAGACTATGTCGCAACCGTGATCATTACAATTACAAATCTTAAAACGATGGCTATTCATACGTTTTGAGACTGCTTGAATGTGCATGCTACCATTTTTACATGTTATAATGTCGAACAGTGCGAACAACGAGATCTATTACAACTGTGAGACACGGGCGTCTCGTTAAAATCATGAGTTTTAAAGTCAGAAGACTGCAAAACCAAAAAATGTAATCTACCTTATAACATGTAAAAAAGTAGCAGCGGAAATGCATTCATTGTGATATACAAGCTTTAACTTTAAACCCAATTACTTATTTTCTCTTTTCTGTAGTTATATATCATTGAAAGTTTCGTATTGAAGATGGTATCTATTTGTAAACATCTTTCCGGCTGAGACTGGCATTGTTGTACAAACTTAGCCCTACTGGCAGTTCCGAATTAGAAACAAAAGACTTTCCATATGCTGATGTTCCGATTATGTCATATATATGGATCGTACATTTTCAGGTCAAGGCCGATTTGCAGCAACTGCTAACTTCCATTTTGACTTCAATAGCCGGAGACACAAGAGACAAGTTGCACGTGACACACGATTTGTACAACAGTTGTATAAGCCAGTTATGCTTCCGTCGCCATTTAGTCACCTAGCGACGAGATATGATGGTGACTCTCGTAAGTAAATTAATAAGTAGAGCTAAGACGTTAATTGTATACAAAACATTCAGAAAACACAAACACTACCAAATTCAACACCAAACGCTTCTTTTCACTTATAAAAAATGCCAGACAAGATAACTAAGGTATTGCTCCCCTTAAAGATCAGACACGTTGCACAATCATCTCAGATAATCTGTGTCAAGCAAATATCCTGAATGTCTGGGTGTTTCGTCCTTGTTCCTGTCCTAGTTGTGTAGGAAAAG
The DNA here is from genome assembly GCA_032359765.1 of Saxidomus gigantea. Taxonomy (NCBI): domain Eukaryota; kingdom Metazoa; phylum Mollusca; class Bivalvia; order Venerida; family Veneridae; genus Saxidomus; species Saxidomus gigantea. The sequence continues at coordinate 7,928 of JAUMHA010382039.1, forward strand.
GAAATACCCTGCAATACCCGACATTGTAACTGACCCCAAAATTGTCCTGAAACTACTTCAAACCCTACAGATATAGTCCATTGTCCTGAAGGAGCTCCGCCATGAGATTGTTGACATAGTATCAATTATTTTCAAAAGATCCCTTAATACCGATCAACTCCGATTCGATTGGACGAAGGAAAACGTCGCCCCACTATTTAAAAATGTGATACTAGCGACCATGCAAACTACAGGCCCATATCGCTAAATTGTATTCTATGTGAACCCCTGGAGCACAAAATTGCATCTAGCCTATACAGAGCTAGTTGATGAACTAGTTAAAAACCTTACCCCGGGTAAACAGACTGACCTTGTCCTACTTCAGTTTAGTAAAGCCTCCGACAAAGTCAACAACTTTAAATTACTATTCAAGAACAAGTTGTTCCCAGTCAAACAAAGCCATAGGTCCGGTCCTTTTTAATGGGTAGATCCCAGTCAGTGGTGGTTAACGGCTACACCTGCTCTTCATACTCTGCATAAATGATCTCCCCGACATGGTCACCTCCAAGGTGTGGCTATTCGCTGATAATACTGCCGTTAACCTTGCAATTACATCCCTTTCTGATTGTTAAAGATTACACAGTGATCTCCTTAAGCTAGAAACTTGGGAAAAATTGTAGGACATGGAATTTAACCCCAGTAAATGTCAGGTCGTCCATATCACACGAAGCAGAAAGCCTATTAAATTCCCCTGCAAGCTTCTTTGTCAGACACTTTCCCCAGTTAAGGATGTAAAATACCTTGGTGTAGACATTAGCCAAGATTTCAGCTGGAACACACACATCTCCAGAATATCAACAAAACGCAAACATAACACTAGGCTTCCTCAAATGTAACATCAAAACAAAACATGAAAATACCAAATCACTTTCTTGCAGTACATTAGTCAGACCACAATAATTATTAGAGTACGCATCTTTTGTATGGGCACCACACACACAGAGAGGTCAATACACATAAGCAAGAAATAGTCCAGCGACGCACAATCAGATGGGTAAAAATGATTACTCAAGATATACTAGTGTGGCAAACTTGCAGAACATCCTTGGCTGGAGCACCCTTGAGAACAGGCGTCTAGTTTCCAAACTGGTTATGTTCTACAAAATATACTACAACATTGTAGCAATCTCCCGACCCAAATATGCATATACAATACACCCCCGTAGTCTTTGCCAAACCAATGCCAACTCGGATTTCTTTATGTACTGCCAACACCACAATCTTGTGGCATATGTTAACCCCCGCATAATGCAACCCTGTCTGATCTCCAATTATTCAAACAGACAGTGACTCAGCTCAGTTATTAACTAGACAGCAGTCGTTTAAAAACCTTCTACTCTTTTAAACAGTTTTAATAATGATCTTGCTTCTTATAACTGGAAGAACTATCTTGCAGTTATTTTATTTTTATTGTCATTAACAACTGGCGTGCACCCTGCCTATAATACTCGCGAGAGGTGTGAGGCAGTATGAAGAGATAGTATTGATGTTACACTGCTCTGGTATGAAAAGTCATTCATTAATATCTACAGCCGCGGCTCTTTGCACCCTCTCAGTTTTAAAGGTTACAGTTTTTGGTCAGTTTCAAAGATTTTTTTTGTCAAGGATGCCAAATTGGCTTACACTACTCTAGTTGTAGGCATACGTATGTTTTATATGCTGTTTCATGTTTCTATTTCTCTGTACATTTCTTTTGATAAATATAAGAGTGTTTCTAGCCTTAGATGGTTTTTTCAATATTCCTTTTCCGACGATGGTTACCCCAGTGTATTTTCCATTTATTGTTGTGCTAAATTTAATACTATGCAGGTTTTTTTTAATTATGGGATAGTTTTTGTTATTCTAATAACCACATTTATGTGGATTGAATTCCATCGATCAATGTTTTTCCCATTCTTCTAACTTTGATAAATAATTTTGCAGTTTTTGCGAGTAGACCGAGAAATCAATTGCTAAGTGTACGATGGCATCGTCTTCGAAAAGCCGGACTCATTTAACATTTAACCGAGTTAGGCATAGAAAAGGGCAAGGGCCCAGCAATGACTGGTAGATCTACTAAATCCCAGTGGTAGCCCTTTACCGTAATGATTTGAGTAATGGAGATAGTAATGTTTGGAGTCAAAATGTTTCGTGATGTTAAATACTAAGATGTGCTCCATTAGTTTTGGGGCAATGCATGTGAGAGAAATTGGAGGTCATGAAAATTAATAGCTTTGTATGGTCTTTTTTGTACACTGGTGCAACAATCACTGTTTTCCAGTCATCAGGGACAATCCCAGTTTGTAAGGAGGCCTGGAATACCTTAGTAGGAAAGGGTGTGAGCAACTTACGTAAATGTTATTCGTTTAAATAGCAATCTCAGGGAGAAAGCTGGTCAGGACCTAATGCTTTGTTAGGATTTAATTTAGTTTTAGGACACAATCTATAGATATATTGATATCACGTACACTACATGTAGATTCCCTATATGTTATTTTCTTGACAAGTTTAATTCCAAACTTAAAATGTACGTGCTTTGTTCGTAAATTTGTGTCAGGCTGAACGTTTTTGGTTAAGAAAACACTGATTTGAATTGCTTAAGAGTGTTGCTTTATCAACTGGGTTTCACGGTGTAAGTCTTACCTTATGATTTGAAAAGCCTGCGACACCATGATTGTCAGTTTTCTTATTTTTCATGAAAGAGTAAAATATATTAATTTTGCCATTTTCTGAGTTGACTCTTAACACTCCAAATATGTGTATGCATGGTTTTAGAGTGTCAGTTTACTATAGTTGTTACTTCCCTTTGACTTTAATTTACTAGAGTCTTACCAAGCGTTTATGCAAATAGTTTCCTGACTGAAAAAGACCAGTTTACAAAATACAAGAAACTTGAAGTTGTAGCGCTATTATCTCGGTTTGAATTGTAGAGCACAAATGTAATGATTTGTCGAGAAATTGTCGTGTTATTCTTTGTCAGTATTTCTTATTATGGGACTCTTAGTGACTCTAGATTTAGTGGTTCTAGACCTAATGCCTATCGGATCAATTCAATTCAGTCCCCCTGGTGAAGTTATACGTCAGTTACAGCTGTCGCACGCTTCGGGTTGAAGAAATGTTGAACCGTCTGCCGACAGCTAAACAATCGTCCCGTAGGAGTTTTTGACCCGAAGTTGTGATTTTAACGGAATGCATTTGAAACGGTGACCACTTTTTCAACGAAAATGTTGCACATAAATTTTAATATTGCGGTTCGGTGCTAATTCCTGTGCAAATAAAATGGTAAATTGTATTGAAAGTTTTTGATTGCCTTTATAAACTTTGCAAATACATCATTGCTACCGGACAGAATTCTTACACGACTCACGAGGCCAGTCCACAATATTCTTAAAAAAAATTTAAAAACACGTTTGTCCTGTCACTGGTGGTGAGAAACCAGGACTCGATTCTGGGACAAATTGTGCGACATCTCGGAGGAATGCTCCAATTTTGTATATTTATAGAGTGGGTAGACCAACGCTCGGCGTACTCTAATGTTCGGGGTAAATGAGGATTCTCTGTGATTTTCCGAAAAAAATCATTAAAAGCGAAATAGAGCATTTGACTGTACGGCAGTTTATATTTTAGCTATAACGTTATTAAATGAAGCAAAATCTAGTTTATATGCAGTGTCTGTGTTGCCGTGTCTATGCAATCAGGGCCCACGCTGTCGTTCGCCACTCAAGCCATTTGGCGAAACTTCGATCAAAGTGGCGAAGAAAAATCGTGAGTGGCGAAAATGGAAAAAATCTCCTAATTTTAGACCGCCGTATTTGTTTTGTTCTAAATCGTAACCTCTCTTGATTCGAGATTGCAAAAATCAATACGAAGACCCAGTCTGCATTCAATAAACATCTTGACACGCGAGAAATGCAATTTGCAATCAATTAGCAACTAAATAGTCCGTTTAATAATCGATGTTTACTCAACTATTAAATTGACAATATAAACATTACACATGTCAAAACGCACGTGTCAACCTTTAAATCGCTGTGTTGTCTCGCCGCTTTTGATTGGCTAAAAGTTTATTATTGACCAATGAAAGCAAATGGAACAAACGGTAGGAGTAGGCGGTGTGGTATCGAGATTGACACTCGAAAACAGTGTCAGTGCTATGAAAAATAGAGCGACTTTGCTTTCGCTTTCGGATTCGGCGACTATTTCACCCACATCGCACTCATACGCGATTCCTTACAACAAACTTGTAATTATGGTGGATTAGATGTTTGATGCCTTTAATTTCAGAGAATCATTCAATTAATCAACAAAATAATGAACGGTTTGATGATTTTGCAAACATTGTCGTCGCCGTCTTATCAAATCTGTTTACATCAGTTTACAAAACATTATTAAGACTTCACTGAGAAATGGTTTAAGTGAGGCAATCTTGGACAATTTAATGTTAATTTCAATAGAAGGAAACTT
>JAUMHA010382061.1:0-12408 GCA_032359765.1 Saxidomus gigantea
TGCAGATTGTTCTCTTTAGTAACAGTGACTGCAGAGCTTTGAAATGTATCATTTTAACATTTTGTTAGAAGGGAGTGCTGTCTTCTCAAATTATGGGTAACATTTAGCTAAAATTTCAGTATGTGAAAATAAAAGCAGATATTAACCACTGTAAAATTGAGACCTTATGTGTGAAACCTTTGTACTGATTACTGCAGTCTTTATTGCTGCTACATGTATAGACTTAGCTAGAAGTAATACTAACAAGGGATCTTATTCTTAAATAGTTAACATATATAATTATGAACAATGGTGACCCAGATTACAGTAGGCTTATGAATGAGGTCAGAACAAAAAAGCCATAACAGTGAAGCTACTGAAGAACAGTTGACCGCTGATAATGTTCTTCATGTGCACTGCTTATAAAGGCAGAAAAACCATGGTCCAGTTAAATGTTAGTGACAATTTACCAGAACACTGTACCACTACATCCGTATACAGTATTCATACCTTTCTCAAAGTGAACGAAAACTCAGCGTTACATCCTAAGCAATGGGTGACTTTACCATCATCCATCCATTTCTCTGAGGCCTGTAACTTCTGCTGGAAGGACAACCTGTCTGTCTTCTGCCATAACGTATCTTTATCCCTATTTAAACAGGTCACCTTTATTACATGTCACAATCAAATATCAATGTTTCTGATGAAAAGTTGAATACCTCTGTGTACATGAGATTCAATAAGTAACTAGAGTATAGCAGTTTGAATAAATTCCATGCTTATGCACATGACAAAAAAGCCCCAAGTGATTTACTATTTCTGTTGCCATAGCAACCACAATTAAAATAAATTGATGTGTATTATCCTCATATAATCCTCTATCCACATGCCAAGGCTCATTATGCTTCTTATAAGAGACATCACAGGATCCAGGTGGTACGGGTACTACAGTATATGGTATTTTTGCTATTTCCTTTGCCATAGCAACCACTAACAAAAAAATAGAACATGCATAATCTTTTTATTGCCCACTATACACAAACCACTTTCATTTGAATAGTATCTGTTCTTGAGATATGGCATAATCCAGTTTTTCAGATGGATGGACATCACCAGTCTGAATGATGGACAGAGGGAGGATATTTTAACCTATAGTACCCCATCAGTGCCCAGTTGGGGACTAATAATCATATGCATATCAATTGAGTAACTCTTTCTTCTTGGGGTTGTAACTTTTCTTCTTAGGGTTGTAACACCCACTTAAACAGTATCTAAGCTGTGTACAAACAGGCAGTTAACCATCATTCATGCGATAGGAAGTACCAGTAATAGACTCTCAGTCACTCTTAGAAGGCAGCTCTAGATAGTGATTACCGGTAATACTAGCTGAAGTGCTGGTTTTGGGAATCATGCTAAATAAGTTGAGACAACACCCACTTGATACAGCAATGTACCATACTGTAAATTGAGCAATATTTGCAACAATTTGATTTTCGCTATTTTTGTAAATTTCCCGGTTTGCTAATTTAAAATTCTTGAAAAAGATTCACAAATAAGTGTGTCTGTTCATAAATCATGAAATTTTCATCATGCGCAAAATTTACCAGTACCCAATTTACCGTACTTGGAATGCTTAAATACCTGATCAGTTTCACAAGTTTTTTCTTCATTTCATTGGCATCTTCCTTCAACTGATTTATTTCTTCATCTTTCAGTTGTAAAACTTCTTCTGTTTTCACTTTCTGATTATCAAAAGTGTTCTAAAAATAGTAAAAGTACATTATCAATTTACAGCTAATTTTTAAGCTGAAACTTTTACCGTGAAATTGTATTTTCTTACAGTACAGAACATTTGACCATTAGGTTATACATTTTATATATTAAAAAATTCTCCTTTCGTGAATTTTAAGATTCACAAATGAAAAGTTTCCTTTTACACTGTGGGGAGTCACGTCACTTTGTTCCTCAAATTTCAAGAAATGAAATACGCGCACACCGATACGATGCAACAATAACATTTTCTATTTATTTATGTTAAAAAGCATTTCACATGATAAGTTTTGATGCATTTCTTTGGTAAAATGCTAGTCTTTCCATGAGGATTAGCTTGCCAGAATTCTTTCCACTATTACAATTGAATGCATTCCCAACAATCTGTGCATACTTCAGAAGAGGGAAAGGAACCAAAGTACGTGGAATTTTAATGGCCAGGGTATAGGGTATGTCTCTTATATTAAAAAATTTAATGTGTGTGGAAACTAATATTAATGAAAACATATTAAAATCAGGCACTTATCGGTGTTTATCATCCACCATTTTCCGTGAAGTATATCAAAACAATGTCACGTGATTCCCCACAGTGTTTTACAGAGCGAACATGAACTGATAAAAATCTTACACAGCAAGGAAACTGGCACTATTTATTAATAAGGACTACATCTACATGGACCATAATGTAACTTCAGTGAAATATAGCATTTAGTCCATGACCTAATCTCTTAAATCAGTATTAAATGATTCTTGAAGTGTTCATAGACACCCTCTTTGTAACTGGTAGCATACAGGCATATGCAACTTGTACCTTTTATTTTGATATTTTACAGTCAAGGTTTGATCATGTTCATTAAGCTTATTTGCATAGTAAAGGGACTTTTTATCACAAAATGTAAACAACATGAATTTCTATCAGAATTTAAGCAGTTAATATTGGTGTTATCACAATAGAAAACTCAAGAATAGAACTTTTGTTACAGGAATTGTTTTAATTGTTTACCTTCACACTTAATGAAGAGTCCATTTGAGTTCTGAGCTCTTTCTGAAACTGAAAGTTTCAAGAAATGAAAATCAAAGATTTCAATATATGAAAATCTTTTCATGTACATGTATATAAAAACAGAAATTATAGATCTATGAATATTTGAAAGAAATTTGTCTCAGTTAATTATAAGGAATGCATGCTTTATATTACATCTGAAATCCATACATAAAGAATTTATTCCAGCTGAGAAGAAACAGACTAAAGTGAGTTAAATGAATACAGTAAGACATACATCTTCCAACTGTTCTGAGAGAGCAGAGTTTTCCAAATCTTTGCTGTTGATTTCAGCATGTAAACTGCCAATCTATGAGAGAAAAAGAAGAACGTATTATACTATTATAGATTAAGATTTACTATATCGAGGGTTGACTGCAAAACTGTCATAACTCCTTCTTTACTTCATGCAAATTACTGCAGTTTTGCCATTAACCCTTGATATGCGTAACTGAAAGTACAGATTGCATCATTTGGCATTGTCATCATGCAATACTTACCATAACTGAAAAATCAACCTTCACAACGCTAAATTCCAACTTTTATGATCTTCTCTGTATTTCAATGTGTATAGTATTATATACTGTACAAACAGGTGCTCAGAACAATTTAAAGACTAAACAGTGAAAATCCTGATCAAATGGCAGAGTATCTGCTACAAAGAGGTAAAGGTTCAGGTAACTTAGAGCATGAAATACTGAGATTTGGAGTTGAAATTGATTGTTTTCTGAATTTTAACACACTGATTTCACCTTTTCTTCCTGTTCTCTGTATTTTCCCGCCACTTCTCGCAACTCTAACATTTCTCTCTGTAACTGTTCTATAATGGTTTCTTGTTCCATCACTTTGTCCTTCATTTCACTGAACTCTCCCTCATCCAATTCAGACTGAAAATCAAGAGGGCCCTGGATCACTCACATGAGAAACATTGCTTAAATTATTCATCAACTAGTGACTTAGTGTTTGACCTCCGATGAGCCCATATTTGATCTTGTCCAGGACTTCACCAAGACAATCTTTATGTCCAAGTTTGCTTCAAAAATGCAGGTTCTACCACAAACACAAAGTTTAATCCAGACCTTTTCAAGAAATAAGTATGGCCAAGCACATTCTGTGCAAAAATGATTAAGATTAGAGAAATAATGAAGGTGCTAGAGTGTAAATGTAGTTAAATATTGCAATTAAGTATTTATTGAATCAAAGTCATAATCAAACTCCACTTACTCATCCAAGATCTCATGTTGTGTGTGTGTTTTATTAAAGTTTTATCATTGCTACCGGAATAATTCATATGACAAACGCCCCCAGAAGAGACTAGTAATTTTAGGATTCGGAGGATAGTGCAAGATACAGAAAGCGTCCCAATTCCAGAGACAGCCCTGGTTCTTTTACATGCCAGGTGTATAGCACCCATACATGATGGGACCTCGGTTTTAAGTCTCATCCGAAAGACTGTTAGTAATTTTAGTTGGTCATCCCCGGGAATCAAACCCACAACCCGGAGATTACAAGTCTTGTGCTCTACCTATTGAGCTAACCAGGCTGACTAGATCTCATCATCCTCATGTTCATACACATTCTGTGTAAATATGATTAAGATTAGTGGTGCTAGAGTGTAAACATATTTTAAATCAGGAGCCATAACTCTTGAAGTATTAATACAATCAAGATCAAAATAATACTCATCCAAGATGTTATAGCCATCGACACAATAGCTCAGCTTGAGCACTTTATGACAAGGAAAACAAATCAAAGCACTGAAGATGCTGGATTTGTTTGTGTATTCAAAATATATGTCCTTTGTTTTGTTGTGACGGCTATTTCAGTCTACAATTATCATTAGTGAAGCCTATACCAGATGGTAATAAGATATGAATAGAATGCAACAGTTATAAATCTTATTTTGGATCAGCTGCTGCTGCACCAGCAGTGAAGAAATGGATCTAAACATAAAACTTATTCCTTAAGTAACTGCTATTTATGGTTTTTCATGTGGATTGCAAAGAGGGCAGATGGCAAAAGTAGGTGATTAAACATGATAAATAAGTAATATACTGATAAAATTTCCCTACAAGTTTGTACATACCTTCTGACTTTTCTCAGCCTCTAACTGGTTTGAACTTAACTGGAATTCTAAAGCAGTAATTTCTTGTCTTAGTGAATCGACTTCTGCCTCACTGTCTTGAGCTTTCTTTTCATTTTCTCTCTCAATGCTCTCTAATTTCCTTTCTGTCTCTTGTAACACCTCTTCCATTCTTCTATATTCTTCTGTCTCTTGATCTATACTAGATCTAATGGTTTCATTTTCTTTCTGAAGTATTACATACTGTTCTTCAAAATTTTTATTCTTATTATTAAGGTCTGTTAACTGGGCCAGCAAGTCAGCTTCCTTTTCCTGCTGCATTTGTTGCTCTTCTTTCAAAGCCTCTTTTTCCTTACTTAACTCATCCACCATATTTGTAAGTTCTTGCACATGTTCCGTTAACCCTGACACATTTTTATCAGTTTCAACATTTGATGTTTCAAAACCTTGGAGCTGTTCTATCAAGCTTGTCTTTTCACCATTTATTTGATCAATAATTTCTTTCTTACCATCAATATCAGAATTTTTTTCTTTGAGTTGTTCCCTCAATTCAGTAATTACAACATCAAGAGCTACATTTTCTTTTTTCACAAATTCATTTTCTTCATATGATTTTTGTAGTTCAATTTCTGAAGTTTTTATTATGTTTTCATTTTCCGCAGTATCTCTTTTTAACAAGGCCATCTCTTCAATAACCTTCTGCAAATTTTCTTCAATTTCAGCTTTTTCTTCTTGCAAATTCTGCAACTGAACTTCTGTTTCTGATTCAAGAGAGTCCTTCATCCTTTCCAGCTCTTCAATCTTTGAGTTCCTTTCTTTAAGCTGTAGCCCTGAATCATCTGTTATGGTCAGCAGCTGCTCATTTAAACACTCAATTTTTTGTTCCAAGTTCTCAATTTTAGCATCTGCTTCACTCAAGCTTTTTACAAGGCACATCTTTTCCTCATGTGCAGATTCCAGTTCTGAAGAAGTACTATTTAACTGTTCTTTAATAACCTGTAAGTCAGTGACAGCATCTTCTAAATTCTTCACAAGTTCATTTTTCTTCATTTCAAGCTCTGATGTTGCTTGTCTTAAATCAGTTTCACATGTTTCCTTGTCCTGTTCTATACTTGTAACCTTACCCTGAAGTTCACTGACTTCTTTTTCAAATCCCAAACATTTTGCTTCCACACTTTCTTTCATACTTCTCATTTGTTCTAATTCTTCCTCAATTTTTTCTTTAGACTGTTTGATGCCATTATTATTTACTTCCAAAGATTCAACTTTACTGCTTAAATTACTCATCTCCTGCTTTTCCAAACGTATTGCTTCATGGAGACTTGTTTCTGTTTCCCTTAATTTGTCTACTTCATTCTCAAGTTTCTGAATATGTTCATTCTTCTTCAGTTTAACTTCATTTAATTCTTCCCTTAATTCTGTTATCATATCTGCATTGCCTGCATCTTTATTTTGAAGTGTGTCTTTTTCTTGCTGCTGCGATTTTAAATCTATGATCAGCTGATTTTTGTCAGCTTCAAGTTCAACAACAACTTCTTTCAAATCTCTAAGTTTCTGTTCCATATCCCTCACAGTTTCAGACTTTTCATTCACTTCTTCTTGTAGTTCTGAAGACAGTTGCTTGACTTCTTTCAGTTCATTTTTTAACTCTGTTCCTCGTTCTTCTAATTGAACAATATCCTGCTTAGAGTCTCTACGTGTTCTTTCACTTATTACTTCAGTTTCTTTCAGTTTTTCTATTTCAAATTCTCTACTTTGAAGTTCTTTACATAGTGTTTTTTCTCTCTCTTCTAATGAATCGCATCTTTCTGCCAAATCCGTGTTTTTCTTCTGAACTGTTTCAATCTCATTTTCTCTGTTACTTATATCTATTTTTAATTCCATAAGCTGCTTCTGCATAGCATCTACTTCAGTTTTTTTACTTTCAACTTCATCAAGCATATCTTTTAGTTGTACTTGTAAGTGCTCTTTCATTGAAGATGTTTGTGTTTGCTGAACTTCTAAATCCGACAGCTTTGATTCATTTTCAGAGCACATACTTTTGTACTTTGCCAGATCATCTAACAATGATTCTTTTTCTTTTAACACACTGTCCTTTTCACCAACTATTTCCTGTAGTTGTAACTCGGATGACTTTAACTGTTTATCAACTTGTTCAAGTTTTGTTGATATGTCATCTCTACATGCAGTCATTTCTGTTAGTTTTGATCGAACAACTTCTTCAGTTTCTTTGAGATCATTGAAAGTTTGTTGCAACAAATCATACTCTTGAACCAAACATGCATTCTCTGACTGAAAATCATCAAATCTAGCCTGTAACTCATTCATTTCTACACACTTCAAAGACAAATTACCCTGAATGCTCTCTTTTTCCAATTCACTTTTCTGAATGTGTTCCTCTAGCTTTTTTATGGCATCAACATTGTTCGACTCCTTTTCCTGTAATACTAACACATCATCAGATATTTTCTGAAAATTTCTTTCAATTTCTGCTTTCTCAAATTCTAACCTGTCAAGCGTTGCATTCATTTCTTCAATATTTTCAGTCAACTTCTTAATTTCTGAGTCCTTCGCTTTTATTTTCATTTGTAATCCATTAAGTTCACTTTCCATTACTTTTATATTACTTTGCAAATCATTTTTCTCACTGGTTTCTACAGTAATTTTATCTGCAAGAGCTTCATTTCCTTTTTCTAATTCACTTTGCTTGCTTCTTAATGAATCTATCTCGTTTTTGTTATTCATATCACTTTCCTGCAACAGTCTAACCTTTTCTACAAGATCCTTCTTCTCTTTTTCTAAATTACCAATTACTATTCTCTGTTCATCTAATTCTTTAGTGTCTTCCTGAATTTCTTTTTCTAATGAATCAATGTTTTCCTCAAGTTCATATTTGTCTTTTGATAATACATCAAAATCGAGTTTAAGTTTTTGATACAGTTCTCTTTCCTCATTCAACTGTTCATCTTTTTTTAAACTTATCATATGTATATTCTCCTTATCCGTTTTGACTTTATCCATATCTAATGTCAGTTCTTCAATGTGTTTTGAGTTTGTTTTTGATTCCTGTTCTAGCTGATTAACTTGATCTTCCAAATTTTCTTTTTCTTTTACAGCCTCTTCAAAGTCTTTCTGCATTTGTTCTGTAGTATTTGCCAATTCCTTTCGTTTCTGCTCCATATCAAACAAATTTTGTTCTAACTGTCTGTTTTCCTTGCTTGTGTTTGATTCTTTCAACTTCAATTCTTTCAATGATTCATCAATGCTATTTTTCTCAGCATACAGATTCTCTATCTCTTGTTGTAAATTACCTATTTCTGATTTTCTATCTCCAAGCTGATTTGTCAGGTCTTCTAAATTTCTCTTCAAACTTTCTTTTTCTACATCAGCATCTCCAATAAGGACTCTCAACTCATCAAGTTGACTGTCTTTTCCTTTAAATCCCTTCTTCAAATAGTCCATATCACTTTGTAATTTCTCAAGACTTTGTTCCAAATCCATCTTGTCTCTAGTCAATTTGCTATTTTCAACAGTTATGGATTTTTCTATCTCAGTTAATTCCATTATTCGAGTATCTTTAGAAGATAAATTGCTTTCTAGGGTTTGGAATCTGTCCGACCATTCTGATTCAGATTTTGCTGCTGTTTCATAAAACTGCTTTGTTCTGACTAGTTCATCCTGACCTCTCTCAAGCTTCTCCTGCAACAGCATCACTTCACTTTGCTTTTCGTAACTTTGATCTTGTAGAGTCTTGATTTCAGATTTAAGTTTCTTGTTCTCTTCTTCGAATTGAGTACTTTCTTTAGTTTTCATATCATGGTCTTTCTCAAGTGACACAAGTGACAAAGATTTTGAACTAAGTTCTTTCTCTACATTTTCAAGTTTTGCAGTTAGTTTGTTTTCAGTCTCATGTAATTTTGAAATTGTAGAATCCTGATTTTCTAGCTTTTCCTTTAAAAGTGTTATCTCTCTTTCACAGAATGTAATCGAATTCTTAGAAGATTCCAACTCTCTCAAGAGTGATTCTTTGTCATTTACAAGCTCTGATTGTTTGTTTGCAGCTTCTGATTTTATTCCTTCAAATTTATTATTCTGCAATTCATACTTTTGCTTTTCTTCGGTTAGCTTTTCTTCGAAATTTTGAATCCTTTTCTCTAATTTGATTATGTTTTCTTTACTTGTCTTTAATTCCATTCCAGCCAAATCCTTTTCTGACCGTATTTCGTCCAATTTTTGTCTAAAGGACTCATTTAGTTCTGACTGTTTCTTTACCTCAGTTCTAAGATTTTCGATTTCTTTTTCTTTGTCTCCAAATCTTGCACTTTGCAATTCATCTTGCTTTTCCATACTCTTTATTGTTAATTCCCACTCCTTTTCCCTTTGCACCAGTATATCAATCCTTGCATCCCTCTCTTTTATATCTTGCTCCAGGGTTTTAACTTTTTCTAAACCTTCTTGTGCATTCTTTACTGCCATACTTGTCATTTCATTTGCTCTTTTTAGCTCTTCTTTGTTCATTTCTATTTCCTTTTTAACACCACTAAAATCTGAATTTTTCAGGTCTAGCTCCTTTATAGCCTGATTTCTTTCTAGCTCAATTGAGGTTACCAAAGCTTTCAACTCTAGTATCTGTTTTTCTTTTACAACAATGTCTTCACTAACTTGTTTCAAGTTGTCTTTGTCACTTTCAGTCACTCCTTGGAATTTTTCAACTTTCTGTTTCAATGTATTTTCATTTACCTGTAGTTTAGCAATAGAACTTTCAAGATTCTTTATCTTTTCTCTACTTAATGCAGCATCTTGCTGAAGTTCTGAATGTTTCTCTGACATGCCTCGATAGTGTTCATCTAAGTTTTGTTTTTCTTGAGAAACTGTTGACATCTTGTCCTGTAGACCATTTACAAAGTATGAAATATCTTTCAAAGTTAGAGACGATGTCGCATCAAGGTCAGGAATCTGAAAATACAATCCAATATTGTTCATTAAGTCTTGTGGAAGAAGTCTAAAAAGATTATTACGGTAACCATAGCATTAATTATGCACAAGCCTCAGGGTCTAGATGGATATAGAAGAGCTTTAAAGGGTTACAATATTATAATTAAAGACGACTGAACCCCATCCCATGCCATTGTAAAAATACATTGCAGCTTATACAGAAACTATATGATATTTGTCAAATTTTAAGCTTTACCAATTCAAAATGGCCTAGGGTCTAGGCATTGTTCTAGGCACTGGCTGACATTATGGTTTTACCAGCAAACAACTGTGACTCTAGCATACTAAGTCTTGTTAGATTAGATAAACTCGATCCACTTAGAAAAATTGTACAACAGCAGACAGTGAGAGCAAGGGGCACCTGCATGCATTACCAAATGTTGCAAGATGGAAGCACTAAATTTTCAGCTTAAACAAACATGTGATTTCAACTTTTTTGTGTTGAACCCTTGATTTATGCAACATGTCTTTGCTTCCAACTCTAGTTACCTCTGTAAATGTGCTTCCTTCTCTAAGTTTGTTCAACCATTGATAACCTGTTGTCAGAGCTGACACTTTCTTCTCCAAATTGACCACCAAAGTGGTCTGTTCTTTTAACTCAGAGTGTACATCACTCAAGTTTCTAAAATTAAGTAAAGAATAGTTAATACAAATTATACATGTAAAGCTAAACCCTCTGTCTGCTACAATTTACACTTCAAAAGCCTAACAAACCTGTAGACAAATCTATCAAAAGTTAATTGTGTCTATAAAAACTGATATAAATCAACACAGTGTCAATTAATTAACTAATAACTATTTCTTCACGTACTTTTAGCAATCATTAATTTTAGACAGTGTGTTTCTTATTTCTCATAAATGGAATAGCTAAATGTTCCTGTTTTAAATTGTAAAGTGCTAATGTTCTGCTTCCATTGATTAATGTGTGTGAAAGAAGTATGCCTTACACAATGTTTGTCAAAACTAGTGTGTCAAAACGTATGATAAATGTGGCAGTGTATGTGTAACATTACTTGACACAGTGACCCCTATAAAGCCCCAACTCAACATCTAGTTGGGATACACTACAAGTATAAAGATCATTAGATGATTTAGTGTAAACTGTAAAATTACACTGAATATTTCTGATGTTGTAGCAGTACAGTTCCCTTACCTTTGTCTTGTGTCATCAATCTCTTCTGCAGACTTCAATTTCTGCAGCAACTGCAGCTTCTCTGCTTCAATCTCTCCTGTCCTTAGTTCGGTATTTTCCTTTCCCTCTTCCATTGCCACTTCAAGTTTAGCTACTTTCTCTTTCAATTCTTCCACAACCTTTTGTGCTGCATCACGTTCTGCTGTTGTTATCTGCAGGTTCTCTTGAGACAATTCCATGTCTTCCTCAATTTGGGTAATTCTATGAAGAAGTTTATCATTTTCAGTCCGCAATTCTGAGATTTTTGTTTCAAAAGTAGATTCCTGAGTTTTACCATCTCTGTCTTTGTATTCAGTTTCCACACACATTTTATCATATCTGAAAGAGAAAGTGAAACTTCATAATGGACCCGCTTATCCTTGCTAAAACAGTACTCAGATTCTTAAACAACAGCTAATATCTCACATGAGGTTCTGTCATAATCTGCATGTTCTTTAAAAATCATTTTTTGGCATGATGCCAAATACAGTTTCTAATAAATATTTAATAATCAACAGTGAAATAGCTAAAGTGCTGAACCTACAAATACTACATGTACATTGTTTAATCAAACACATACATGTACACACATACATACTTCTTCTCTATTTCTCTGTAGGTTGCCTGTAATTCCTTATGCTCCACCTGCAACTCTCTCAACTGGTTTTCTAGCATGTTTACCTCCCCCTTGGACTCGGCAACAGTCTGTTGAAAAATGTGCTTCTGCTGCTCTAGGGCCTCCATTTTGTCTACAAGATCGGATCTCACATTTTCTGATATAGCCAGTTCCTGTGCAAGATGGTCCATACCTGATGTGTCATTTGGGGTGGACGAAAACTGGCCCTTCACAGGTGTATCCTTGAACAGAGATAAGAAACAGAGGACTCAGTTTTTTAGCTACCACTATGTCTTACACTATTTCTGGCAATCTGTATGTCATGTAATACTGTTTAGCCTGATTTTCTTGTTTTTTTAATTCAAGCTTCAACTGACTTTCCATGAATGATTGATTATATCCAGTTTTCCTACCTTAAGGCCTTACACGAGACAACTGATTTTCTCCTTTCAACTTTCTATGAAGAGGTTCTGATATCTAAGCTGGTAACTCAGACACGGTTGTATCTAATTTATTATTAATAAGTACTTGATGCATTTATTTGGGTTGGATATTAACATATGAGTCTGCCTCTGTGGTCGCTAATCCCTAATTTATACAAGTATTTTTATTCTCGATTGCAAGTTAGATTAATTGCTCCAAAGACTCGCACCAGATAAAATCAAGCTAGAAGAGAGAGGTAATGTGCCTAAGCTCAGGTTGGAATCCAACCTTTGACTCCCTGATCCAGACACAAATGCACTACAACAGCA
>JAUMHA010382072.1:0-12406 GCA_032359765.1 Saxidomus gigantea
CAATCGACGTGCATATGTTCTTTTTTCAAGTTTTCTTTACTCTTTGATAATTGCCTGCTTCGATGTTTGAATGTCAGTTTGGTGCTGTCTGCTTTACCGTGATCGTGACTGTTTTGTTGGCGTTGGTACCAGTGTGATTGTTACTGTATGATCCGTGTTTATTTTACAGTGACCTCGACTTTTATCAGTATTACATGTAGGGACCTGCTAATCATTGTAATACATATCGTGGGATTGTTGTTTTTATGAATAATTATATGTTTATCTGTCTTGAAGTACACTTTGTAAATATCTAACAAAAACATGACACTATCTATAAAAAGTTTAAACACGTACATGTACATGTACGTAAACGTAAACCGATACAAAGCTAATATACTAGGCAGGGTTTACATACGTGCAAGTTTCTTGTATAAGACATTTATATAACTACTATTTATGACTTGTTTAAGAACTGTTCATATGTAAACACCCACAATTGAGTAACTATTGTCAAAATTTATTTGACAAAATATGAGATAATTTTCTTGCACAAGATTAGAGCCTGTTCTATTTTTTTCACAATTTCTTGGCTGTCAACTCAATGATAATAAGTGTTTTATGGGAAAAACAGCTGTGGGCGAAATATTTCAGGTATTTTTTTTATTTTGTACACATTGGCTTGGTCAAAGGGAAAAGTTGATCTTCTGATAGATTTATACCAAAAAAAGGAACATCTTTATAATACAAGTGCAAAGGACTATTACAATAAACAAAAAAGAGAGTTTTTAAGATAGAATATTAAAGACATTTCAATACAATTAAATTGGTCATTCAATGAACAGCTATAATCATGTAAAGAATTTTTCTCAATAAGAACACTTATTGAATTAATTTCTTTTAAAACATTATACATAAATTTCATATTTTCTTTAAAAAATTAAGAAACTCCAATGCTAAAGACAGCATTGAGTTCTGATAACATCTTCCCAGTATTTCATGATTAATTCTTGCTAGATCTTGTGTAGAAAAATTTATTGTACAAGCCATAACTTCGACTTATCTTAATGTCTTGTACAATAAACTTGCACATATGTAAACACTGCCTGTTTGAGGTACACTTTGTAAATATCTAACAAAAACATGACACTATCTATAAAATACGTAAATGAAAGTTAACCGATACAAAACTCATACACTAATAAAGCAAATGGGGGAAAACATGTAAAAACAAGAGACAAAGGATGGGCTATATCGTTCATCTGGCTACAATTTGCTATAATACAACGTCAGCAATCGCATCACATGAAGGTTCAATATTGTCCTTGGGTTATATTATCTTATCATTTTTCGTAGAGGTCTACTACACGATGCTATATGCCGAATATCTAAGCTCTGGGCCTTGTAATTTTAGACATGTTTATAATCTTGTTTCAATTTTTCTTCACTCTTCGATAATTGCCTGTTTGGTGCGTGTCTGCTTTACCGTAACAGTGATCATTACTGTATGATTCGTGTCTATTCTACAGCGCTCAAAATTGTTGTACCACTAGTATAATATGTATGGACCTGTTAATAGTTGTTATACATATCGTTAGACTGTTGTTTTCATAAATAATATAAGTTTTCTGTCTTGAGGTACACTTTGTTAATATCTAACAAAAACATGACACTATCTATAATTTTGTAAACACGTACATAAAAGTTAACCGATACAAAACTAATTTACTAATGAAGCAAATGGTGGAAAACATGTAAAAACAAGCGAGCCAAGATGGCTTATATCGCTCACCTTGCTATCATTGGCTATAATACAACGTCAAAAATCGCATCACAGCAAGGATCAATTTGACCTGGGGTCATGATTTAACATTTGTGTATGGGTCTACTACACAATGCTCTATGCAAAATATCTAAGCTGCGCATTGTAGTGATAGACAAGAAGATGCTGAAGTCTTCCCCCTAGGCTGAGTCAATTTTGACCAGGGGGTCAACATTTCAACAATCCTGGTAGAGGTCTACTAGGTAATGCTACATTCTAAATATCTAAGCTCTATGCCTTGTGGTGTCTGAGAAGAAGATTTTTTAAAGTTTTTCCTAATTGTTGCCAAAGCAAGCAGAGTTCTGCATGGAATGGGAGTTTCTGAACAGCCTAGATATAACCTAATGCAAGAAACACCACTGCTAAGTTTCATCAACATTGATCAAGTGGTTTCAGAGGAGAAGCCGTTGCAAGGAAACGGTTTACGGACGATGGACGCCGGACAGAGAATGGTCCTTATGTGCCAAGTGAGTTAAAAAGACAACATCAAATGGTTACATTCTACTAAAATGTCAATGTATTTCCTTTGGGTCCTAAGCAACAACTTTAATAAGCAAACAATTGATAAGTTTTCCAGTTGCTAACGTATCGTTTGACAAGTCAGCTGACCTCTTTGTGGTATGTGGCTCGCACTTTACCCTAATTTCTCCAGTAATCTGAAAAAATAATTAAAATTTAAATCACTTGCAAGTCTTTCTATGTCAAACAAAACACACGAAACATGATCAACGCAAAGAATATAGCCTTTTCAACTACTAAACCTTCATTTATTATCTCAGATTAAGATTGTAGACAAGGCGTAATTAAACTGTCAAACGATATTGATGGACGACGATTTATTTCTATCGGCCAATCAGGATAAAAGTATTTATGATAGGTATACGAGATACAAATGTATATAGCTTTATCCAATGGGTATACTCGCCATCTATTATCACAGAGCATATGTACGTGGCGTAATTAAACTGCTAAAGGATTTTTCTGGACGACAATTCCCTAGCCTAATTAATTTGTCCTTCTGAAATTTTTTAAATGTCACACCTTTACGCCTAATTTTAATGAGCTCCATAATTAGTGGAAAGTTAACTTTCAATTTCTGGTACAACCGGCCCATAATACGCAATTTATTTCCTTCAAATCACAACTATTTCACCCTAAAATGAAGAATTAATCATAATTTTACCTGATGATCTAAACATTTATTAAAAATCTCACATCTTAATAAAAATCTTGATGTATAAAGTTAAACATTCAATTATTTTACATTGCCTTATATCGACAGGTTACTAAAACTGACCTTTATCGCCAGTTTCGAAAATTAAGTCAATAACGATATTTTAATTTTCATATTTCACAGTTGATGCGGGTGTGTAGATAGGTAAATTGAACTTAGAATTGTGCTGGCATTATTTTAAAACTGAATCCTATCGTGTACAATCATAAAAACATTTAAATACATTTAAATATGGGATTATCTAGCGTTAGTAAGTGCCCCAAAAATGTGTAAGTGATGTGTACATCAGCCAGTCGCACATCGAAGTGAGAGGTAGAAGGCAAACAACTCAAAAATGTCAAACCTGTTAAATCGGTTCGCCTTCGAATAGGAAAAAGTCAGACTAACGATTCCCATACGCCAGAACTGGAGGAAAACGTGTGTGACGCGTTCTGACCGCAAAACTGTCCTAACTGTTTTTACACGTCAGTTTAGAGATCACCTCTCAAATAATAGTTATATGAATATATTCTTCTGATGAAAATTATATTAAAAACACCTAAAATACATGTTTTCATACCTGGTTGTCAGACACTCTTAAATACACTGTATTTTTGTTAAGGTTTCCCATGACCAACGAACCTCTGTGAATAACGTCGAGAACCGTGGCTAACGTAGCAGATACTTTAAGTAGAGCTGGCACGGGAATAAGAATTTCATTTTCCAAAACGAAACCTACACTTTTGTACTTTGATTTTGGTACAGCCCTGGAGAAGATGTATTTGTTTACCCGTTGACAATCTTCGAAATAGTTTCCAAAATCTGAAGCAAAACAAAATCTTTGCTTTTAAACTGTGCTTTCACTGTTAGGGTCGTTAAAGGTCCACAATAACATAAACAGCGATTTTAATTCTTAAGAAGATTTTGATATATTTAGTAATATTAAGAAATGGTCCGTTTACTCTTTAAAGCTGCTCGTTCACAGTTTTCGGTGAAAAAAATTTAATGCTCAAACATACAATGTAAAAGTAATGGCTAGAAATAACAACACAATACATATCTTACAACTTACACATCAAGTTTGAGAAAATATGTTGAACAAATAAGTGGCACCGCCACACTGTATGTTTATATTGGAATGTCAAAAGCTTTATAACGGTTTACAATTTGATAGGGTATATTTTCAAAAATGCAAAAATACTTCACATTATACTGGAACTGTTTTATTTGATGATTTGTTCTAAAATGTATTAATTTCAGACAGTTCGAAGAACCTTGTTTTTTTCATCAGAATATGAGAGTGAGCAGCTTTAATATAGCACCTACAAATGGACGAGTCATATCTTCCGAGTTGGTTCTGGCTCTAATGTGATCCTGCACAATGCAGTCACCTATTTATCAATACACAATATACAATTTTACTGTATTTCACGTAAAATTATACATGAACGTTTAGGTACGCCGTAACTGGCGTTCACACTCTTTTGTGTCCTGTTTTATATGACATTCAACTATTAAGCAACAACATCAATAAAATGTCAATGCTAAACTATATCATCTATCTGGGTTACGTTTTGGCATTGGGATCATTTGTCTTTAAAAATGACATAAGGAATATCGCGAAAAAATAAAGTTAACTTTTTGCAAAGGGAAATTAACAACCATTAAATGTATGTCGAAAGACAAGAGGATAGCCTATAGTTAACTTGTTAAACTAAGGCTTACATCTTGTAACACCAGAGTTTATTTTATATGGCAGTCCTCTCTTGTACATCGTTTTCGCTTTGTTTTCCTCTTTTTGTATTGTTTGCGTTAATGGTTTGATAAACTATTCGTTGTTTATAATATGATTCGTATTTTGACTTTTAGGTCTAGAATTTTGCTGATCTAGAAGGCCGGCCGGTATGTTGCGGTTTGTGGTTGTTCTGATTTGTAAGCTGCACTTCTTATCATTACTTACACCACTAGTAGATTGCGGAACTGGATCATTTTCAATCTACATTATCTTTGTTCGGCGGTACCTGAATAAGCTTGATTTTGACCTACTTTTTGGACCAATCAAATTTTACGAGTAATAGCGCGGTGAATGAAATCAATTATTTTGATTGGAGGTTTTCTCCTCGGGTGAGTTTTAAACCTGCTTGGGTGAGTTTTCGATTTGTTCTTTGGAAGATAAACAAGAGCAGGAACAGTTGAAGGTTGTTTCTTTACAAACCGGTTTCATAGGACAAAGAGCAATTATATTTTGAAGACTCAATGATGGTTTGGATAGTGAATATGATCTGTTTACGTTTTCTGCTATGTAATCTTCAAAAAGTTCAAATCAAACATTATGGTGGAGCATGTGTTTATTGTCCGTATTCGATAAGTATATACTTTTAGTTTAAATATTTATTTCAAACAATGTCAATAAACATAGTTTATATATTTACACAATACGTAATATGCATACACGAAAAGGACCAGAGCCGAAATATATAGCTTATAAAGGTATTCTCCTATATATTTCTTAGTTAAATTCTTATAGATACGGCATGGCAGGGTTAAGATCTAGTCTGAAATATACATTAACATTTTGGAAGTTAACCTTTAGATATTTAACTTTCTATTCGAAAAATATTAATACATTTAGAGTGATAAATATGAAATAACTTATATAGTAATGATTGATTGAATAAGAAAAAGTGTGCATAGACTCGGGAGAAAAAAGGGAGAGATTAGATAATGAGCAGGATTAATTCATTCGGAGATAGTTGACTGTTTAGAGCAAGCTTACTACATTCAATTACAGATGCTCATGAGAATCGTCTGCTTTTCACGAATGTAGTTTTAAACAGCTTGGGATATTTTCATATTGATATCATCTCTAAGATTACAGTCCCGATTTAAAAGCGTGTGGATTTTTATGGTGCAATACTGAGAAGTAATTTCAAAATAATTGATTATGATGTCATGGTAATACTGACATTCAAACAAAAAATGATGACCACAAAGACCACAATGACAAAGAGGTGATTGGGAAAATTAATTTTTTTTTATAAAACAAATGCTGGTTTCAGGAGCTACATTCAGTTCGGAGCCGAGCATGATAGACTTGCCATTTTCTTTCTCCTACATGGAAATACTATGACATTTCGAGACATGGCTTTTTAATTTCAATTTGAAGGAGGCCAACGGTGGTGAGTTTTGCTGCTCTGTTGAAAGTTCGTTCCAGTCTCTTACAGCTGATGACAGAAAAGCATTGTAGCAAAGAGATGTTCTCGTGCGTATAAGCTGTATATTAGAAGCATTGCTTAAAATATACCTAGATGTTTCGCCTACAGATATTGGTAATAGACTTGAAAGGTAATCAGGAGTCAAACCGTTTTTCATCTTGTAATGTAGAAAATCCTAATGGATATGCCGACGACGTTCAATGGTTTCCCAAGAAACTTCTCTACGAAGTTCATAAAGTTATACGACTTTAGAAGCACCAGAAACAATCCGGTATGCTTCATTCTCGATTTTGTCGAGTTCAAGTTTCTCATATTGTGTACAGTTGACATAACCCACATCAGCATACTTAATAAGAGGTCTAATGAAAGATAAGTATATGACTTCTAAAGACCTTCGTTCTAGCTGAAACCTAAGTTTGCGCATAACATGAATTCTTTTCCGGGCCCTCTCTTTGATTAAGCTGATGTGAGAGTGCCAAGAGCAATCTCAGAAAAATTGACACCAACATGTTTGTGACAAAGTAAGTGACTGAAGTTATGAGTTCTTCGTTCAAAAAAAGAGGTGGATAAAAATGTTTGATTGATTTTCGTGATATGGTCATTGTTTCTGATTTGGAAGGATTAAACGTGACTAACCATTTATCAGCACAGTTGGATACTATTTCAATATCGGATTGAAGAAGTTCTGCGGCCGGAATAGGATGATCAACACTTATATTATGCACACTAGTATCGTCGGAAAAAAGATGCACGTGAGAACCAATGCCATCAATGATATCGTTGATAAATGCTAGAAATAGAAGTACAGTGTACAGAGAGGGGATTTAAGAACAGACGCAGCTTCACGTAGGACCCGGTTACTAATTCCGTCTGTTCATGAATCTTTGTTGACGTTGAGAGATCAAAAAACATCTTCGACGTCTTCTTGGGTAACAGAAATAGAGTGAAGTTTGTTCCTAGGCTCTTGGCTACAAAAGAACTCATTCAAGAGATTGGATTTTGACTAAGAATCATAGGCAAGTTAATGTGTGTCAGGGTTTATGAGAGGAGGAATTTCTTGCTTATCAGACGGTGAGATAAAGGATTTAATCAGTTTCCACAAGTTTTTTGGCGTGGTAGTTTCAGATTAGAGTGACTCGGCCGTTTTCATAAAGTGCGTTGTTTAGCAGTGCGAATAAGTGAGACAATTTTATTCCGGGTTTTTCTAAATTTGTTCCAGTGAATAGGGTTTTGAGATAATTAAGCCTTGCGACAGTACTTTTACGTTTGATGATTTGTTTCTTTATTCGTGTTGTGATCCATGGTGCATCGTTGGGTTTCACTGTGATATTTTTTGTTGGAATACATTTCTTTGCAAGTTCGAGTAGTGCGCTAGTGACAGAAGCAGTATAACTGTTAATGTGATTATTCTTGGAAAGATCCCACTCTGTGTCTCTGATTTTACGTCTGAGTGAAGTGTAGTCTCTACGGTCGTATATCCATACGAACCGTTTAAATGACTGTACAGTCTGTTTAGAAAATGCAAAACTAACATGAATTGGGCAGTGAGATCTTTTATTCTGGTCTAAAATAGGTTCGCCTACTTCAGAAGTTAGTACTTGATGATTACATGAGACTAGAAAGAGGTCCATAACAGAAGACGATGACTCTGTGAAGTGCGTGGGTTAAGCAATTAGTTGCTCTAAATTAAATTGCTGGCAGATAGAATGGAGTTTGCGAGTCATGTTCGGATTTGACTTATTAAAGTTAAAGTCACAAGTGACAATTATGTCTGTTATACCATTATCGACTGCTAACTGAGAGAATTTTCAATTAAATTTGTATGCAGGTATCTGCGTTTGATGTCGTTATTAAAGACACTTTGGTTTAACCATGTTTCTGTGAATGCAAGGAAATCAAATATAGTAAACTCAGCTGCCAGAATGTCGAACTTGTTTCAAAGGCTTTGTACATTATACTGTAAGACTGAGAGGAATTTGTTGTTAATTATTAATGCAGATAATGTGTTAGATTTAAGGATAATGATAGTTGAAGATCAGTCCAGAATTTGGATGGACATCACCAGGTGAAGCTATTAGTTAGCACAGCCAAGTTAAACACAAAGTGCCTGTGAATGTAAATATTACATATCTAGTGAAAGAAAGATCTTCTGCGAATTTAAGCCCAGGGAAATGCGTTTATGTGGGTGTTTGATGATATGTTTCGCTTTAAGCTTTAACTGCATGGTAAGGGAATACGTTTTGTAATGGCAAGGATAATAATAGTGTGTAGGAAGAATGAGAATGTCCATGGGCAAGTATAGATTTGCACAACCGTGATGAAAGATTTGTTACAAATTATGTTATTGCTCACACGGATAATAAGAACAGCTTGACCACGATTATGCATATATACACAAAGACAATAAATGACTCATAATTGCACTTATCACGAAAACTATTCCGAATTTGATGGTTTAGTTTTTTGGGAAGATGTATTAGATAGAAATAGTGAAAGCGGAAGGAAATGTAGAAAAATGCATAATACAGTAGATAAGGATCAATACTACAAATTGATGTAAGTACTGTGGTTCTCAAAATTTGACATAAACTGAAAAATACATTCAAGATGTAGTGCACAAAAATGTGTAGGAATAAACTTGGACAAATGAGTTATGATTTTCATAAAAAGGAAGCTTACTTTTGTTGTCAACTTGAAGATCGATAAGAAGTTATCTACATAATTTAGTTTGTTAAATACGTTGTTTCCTGCCGGTAACACATCACTAACTTTTTACAAAGAAAAAATGTAACAGAATCTGATACTTATAGATATCGTATCACAATAACATGAAATATAACTGTACATGATACTACATGTACAACTTTTTGTCTAGTACCAATGTTACAAACACGTATTGTAATGTATTCCATTTTGAGATGCTTCGTGATACAAGCGTCAAAAAATTAGTGTACATATACATTACAGATTTTGTCAACTTTCTCTAGTACTCTTTATTATCATACATATGCACAAACAGAACATTATGAAATATATCCCCTAAAACTAATACTTGGTATATCATAAATTGTTATACAATACATCAATAACATGCAAAAAACTGCATCATGCTTTACACTGAAAAAGAAATCTAGTAATAATGTAGTGCGTAACTCTACACTTTAGTGATTACGCTACGCGACAGTCAAACAGTTTGTCAAAACAGGTTACTTATATGTATACACATCCCTACGAAAAGAACAATACACCCATTAGTCCATGTTTATGCCCCAACTATGTTGGGTACGTCGGAATTGGCTCTTGACTTTTGACTGTCAGTAATTTAGTTTCTGTGTAGATGCGGTGGACCTTGCGCTTGGCGTCCTTAACCATGATTGTACCATCGTAGGTCCAATCACCAGTCAGGTACCGGCCTTTAAGTAGTTGTCTGGCCTTGTAAAATAAAGATGAGCGCATCCGTATTAAGTCTTCATTAACGAAACCACCTGTAAAGTTACAGTCTTTCAGCCCACCCTGGACCTATAGAAGACATTTCTCGCCCTTTATGTAGAGAACTTGAATATGATGTCCCTGGACTTACCCGACTTTGGTACACCGAAACGATGTGACCGGTCGATATTGTTGGGTGTTACAGATCGACATCCAGCGCTTTCGCAATTTCTAACATTGCGCTGTCCGTGGAGTCGTGTTTTCTCGCAATATCAGCGTCGGCACTTGCCTGAGAAGACGTTCAGCATCTTGTCCCATAATTTCGGGAGTCTGAATTTGCTCAGAAGTTTCATTGATGCAAAGGCAGTAACGACGGCTATACTGTTCGGGGGTGTCGGCGTCACGTTCAAGCTTGGATATACATGCACGCAGTGTATCGTTTTCGTGCTCAAGATGTTGGATCTTTTGATTTAGTCTAGCAAGTACACTGTCAATGATAGCTTGAACATCTAGACTAGTTGTAGTGTTAGGAATTATCAATTCCGACCGGAATGTTTCTTTTAAGACGTTAGCTATGGCAGCGATGACTTGTTTTGCTAACATGATATGAGTGTTTGTTGTTATGTATTTCTTAATACCATCTAGTGGAGAGGATAATTCCCTTTTCTAACTTTCCGATACAGGAGTAGTACATTCAGCGCCTTTAGATCACTCATAATATTGGTTACAGAATATGTGTGTGTAGTATAGATGTTTAAATATTTGTGCGGGAGAGGTCTCTATATCAATTTACTTCGCTGCACGATTTTCTCGGAGGAATCATCTATTGTCAATTACAAACTTTAAATGCAGAAGAAATTCAATAAAACAAAAATAAGTTCATGAATTCTCGTCAACGTTCCTTTATTCCATAGAGAACTCTTTCGAAGTTTTTTTATTTTGTATACAAAAGTTGGTCAACATATTTACAAACGCTATGCTTGGGACTTTCCGACGACTACACTGTCAAATCAAAATACATGTAAGACTGAATTATAGAATATTTTACTTATAAACTTCCATTCCTGTTCTACCTGTCTTTGTCGTTCTCGATAGAAAAGTAAATATTCAAATTCAAATTTAAAAAGGAGATTTTTATCATATGTACCTTCGATTAGCCGAGTACGATTCTGTTCGTCAGTATCTGGACTAAATTTCTGAAAACGAAAAGAAAAGATTACAAACTGAAAATTGAATATAAAGAGACCGGGAATATTTTTTACACTTTCAAGAAATGTCCAGCCCTTTAATTTGTGACCCGAAAATAGATATTGATATTAACTAGCAATCTGGTAATATACAGTTGACATATCCCGTCATTGCACCCAAAGCTAAACGTGAGAATGTTCGCGTACAGTACATCAATGTTTTAGTACGTGTTGATGCGTGACGTTATTAAGTGGCGTCAAAATGTGACATTTGGGTATCATAAGGGTATTTGAAAGTTTGCTTACGTTCAGCCTAACGGCTCCGGTAATAATAATCTTGGCGGGCAATATATCCCCATATACGACGTAAAAACAACAAATAAGACGTAAATATAATTTTGTTATTTTCAACTTTTTATATGTTTTATAAATGATCCTTTTTGTTTTAATAATGATTTTTTTTTAAATAATTGCAAACATATTACCAATTTTTCGATAGCCTCTACATTTTTCAAAATATTGCTGAGACTACTATCGCAATAAATCTTGCCATTAAAAAAGAATAACTTGTGTTGTAAGCTACATGTATAGTATTTATGAAGAATCAACGCCACCTTTGACAGTGTAAAGAAGCAACGTCACCTGTGACAGTGTATAAAAAGACAATACTAATACATACCGTTTTGCCAAGAATGGCAGACAGTGTGTATAAAACAGGATTCAGAGCAGCATTAATAGGCAGTATAAACACTGCAGTCCAGGCATATATGTCACCGGAAATCACATAACCATTTAACGCCATCATACCTTAAAAATTACTATCTGCTATGAATCAGCATTTATACACATGTACACTGAGTCCTTCTTCAACTATTTCAACATTAAAATACACCTTTTATTTAAATATTTGAAAAATAGAATACACTTAAAATATTCAAATTTTTCAAAATAAGAGGTCTTTTTTAGATGTATGCTAAGATATCTGTATTTAAATGTTTGTTAATGACTTTCAGGAGAAAAATCTGTGCATAGCCTGTACAGTTTATGTTCTAAAAAGACATAACATGGCAAACTTTGTAATCGTATACAAATATACAAAAGAAAATTCGCCCAATAAATTGTGAGGCCATTTATTTGCATCATAAATATAAATTGGCTTTAAATAATGAAACTGGACCTGTTTTGTAAAATAAAATGCATTAATATTTAATATTCTATTATAAGCACACAGACATAATCATATAGATATAAACATTTAGATTCATGAAACGTTACTGAGTTAGGACATACTATTCAATTATGGACACACCTCGTACTTACCCATAACTCCAATAGGAAACCAACAAAGAAAGTCAGTAGCGACAATTAGTAATAAATTTCTTGCAACTGTCAAATCCTTCTTTCTGGCAGACTTCATTTTCTTTACACGACTGCTTGACTTCTTAACCTCCATAAAAATTGACCATTGTCCGAAAGTAATCATCAGAAACGATAAAAAATTGAACCCAACAAATATGGTTACGGAATACATCCATCCAGGTGGGCGGTCTCTAGTCAATGG
>JAUMHA010382094.1:0-12401 GCA_032359765.1 Saxidomus gigantea
CGTCTCACAGGTGAATGTCATATATTTTTTACTTTCGGGCCCCAAAATGGTAACGCCATTTATTATCCCCATCCACTGGTTTAATGGGGGTTGGAGAGCCATCCCCCACCAACCTTACAATATATACATCACATTTTATATTAATGTGATGTATATAATCATAATAGTATTACGTGTCTTACATTGAACAAATATTTCTTCGTTATGTATTTACCAGGGGTCGTATTCCAGTTTTCTTACGTATTTTAACTTAAGTCCAAAACTTTTAAGTATTATAATTCGCTTAAAAGTGAATGATTCTGTGTAATTTCATCATCATTATAGAAAGTGGTCATGGAAGATTGAATAAATTTTCAACATGCTGCAATGCACATTCTTCTTTTTAAATTATCTTCTTAAGGAAATTTTTGAGTTTAAGGAAAATCTTAAGATGTTCCTGGAATATGACCCCAGAACAAGTCGTAAAAATTGGGATACTATAAGGTTGGGACCTTTTATAGGACAAAACAGAGATAAAGTAGAAAAAGTTAAGTCCGTTAAGTGAACGTTAATCGAGAGTTGTGCGTATGTGTGTGTGCGTGCGTGTGTGTGTGTTTATTGATGTGATGGTGAATGTCATATTAGCATGTAGGGGTTCACTTTCAATTTTAGAAACTTGTAGCAAAGATATAAGACTGCAATGTGAAGGATTACCATCGTTAAATCGAATTTACTGCTTTTGTTTTATTGAAAGTCTATGTAGCTCAGATGTGACGGTAGAGTTCGTGTTTTTACGGCGAAACTTGAATTTTCACTCAATAGTATGAATCTTAACATTATAGTTGAATTGTATATCTACTGTATATATCTCCTCTTAGTAAAACATGATAACAAGCATGAAGTGTGAACTGTGCATATGAGTAACGATGATAATTACATTGTAAAAGAGATCCGTAATACTCAGAATCCTCGTAAATTCATATAAATATTTTATAAAATGTTCGTTTTTTTTCACAAATACACACACAAAAATGTATTTACTTTTCTAATTTTTTAGAAAATTGTCCAGGGAACTAAGTTGATGTAGGGAGTTACGGAAAAAAATCCGATTGAATGGTTGACTTTGAAACGTGCGTAGAAGAACGTAGTTGTACATTTTGTTAAGAGCTGACACATTTAGGCAAAGCTAATACTAAACTTACGTTTGAAGTTCAACAAAATCTTCACACGAAAACTGCGACAGCACCATATTAAGATGCATAGTACAAAGACACAATATGTATTTATATCACTGCAATATGGTTATGGTGTCGGTCATTAATCTACAGGGCTGCTAGATTTCACCACCATTCGGTTCAAGGACAAAGTCCCATAAAACGTTTAAGTCCCGACCTTTCCATGGAAAATACTAGCCATTGAAAACAATGGCCAATGACTGGTTCCATGGAAAACAATGACCAGTGACTGGTTCGAATGAAACGCACTGGCCAATGACTGGTTCAGTAAAACAATATTCCGAGTTTAGTTACCATTTTCTTAGCACATTAGATAGTATCATATACACACTATAGATGCTAATTTTACAGATAAAATAATGACAGGATTTTACTGCAATGTTAACGTGCATGTATATATATTGCTTCGTGTTTTTCTTATATTCATGAAATAGCTTCTTATTGTTTGCAATATCAGTGAAAAAATAAATACTGCGCTGTATTTATTGCATGTACTTTCGGTTTAACAAAAAAGGTATGGAATGGGTTTTTTTTCAAATCAAAATGTTTCTTGGTAATATAAGAATATAAGAGGAATAATTGGTGAAACATATCTAAATATCAATATTAAGCAGATATCACAAGCACCTTTATAATCACGTTGTCGGTTGTTTCAATGACGTTAATGTTTAGAGACTTTCACAACATCTAGCAGAATAAGTATTAATTTTATCCCACGATTTTCAAAGGTTCATGGAGCGGGCAACATTTCTATACAAAGCAGGCCAGTGTCTTCTTAGTATTTATATTTACTCTGTGTCACTAACAAATGTCATAGCAGATAAAGCTTAGTTCGTAACTCGAATGCAAACACATTTAAATTGGTGCCGATAACGTTGTACTCATACATGTATATTAGTCTTTGGAAGATAAACAGATCATTTTTGAAGATACATCTCTAAAGCATAGCAATAAAAGTGTACATTTACGTGGCAAACATATTTCAGAAACGTATTATACTTTATTCTTATATAATACATTAGAACACAATCTTAATGGATTTAGACCTTACACCAAGAATAAGCTATGAAAATTGCTTTATATTATTTGGAGCATATTGTCCTTCTTTTGTGTCTTAATACAATTGACAGCACACAAGAGACATGTATTGTAACAGTAACAGAATGCCAGAAACAAAAACGAAATTCAACTTCTTTGATTCCCATATGTGTCACAGAAAATAAAATGAATTAAATCAAAATGACACAGAATTATCTTCTTAGAGAAAAAGAAGTAAAATGTTGTCTCCTGTGAAAATGTGAAGAATGTTGAAGTACTCGATTAACCCGACAGCATTGGAAAGGGAGCAACCTAATGCGTTTGAATCAAACGACAAACCCTTACGCGTTGTATAACAAATTTAAAGCATTTATACGTCATAATTTTGTTATAAGCAAAATTCTAAAGTTAGTATTATAAGACCCATCATAGCAACCGTCTTATACAAATGATCAGACTACTTGTAGTTACAACACATTTCAAACACGGAAGTGTGGAAATGAAATTCCATACAAACCATAGACCTTTCTCATAAATAGATATACAGTCAAACCTGTGAACAAAGACCACTGTTTGGATTTTTGTTTGCAGGTGGTCTTTAATCACAGGTTTGTCTACTATATTTAAAAAGTGCACGGAGATCTCGCTGCTGGTCTTTATTCGCAGGGTGGTCTATATTCAGAGGTGGTCCTTAACACAGGTTTGACTGTATACAATATTTTTAAAAAAAGGTTAAAAAAAGTTTTATATAAAAACTACTACATTATCATGACCTTCTTCTAAATGGCATTTAATAATGTGTGGTAATCTTTAAAACAGCTATCAAACATGCATTTCAGTAGCACGTTCATACACCTCCAAATAACTTCCTTTGCGGTTTTTCCTTTTAACGTAGAGACTCATATCTATGCCATGAAATAGTTTCAACAGAACTTGAAATAGTTTTATATGATTAACCGCAGTTGGTGAAGTTTCGGGGAGCAGACATCATTCCTATTTATAGCGGGCTAGTGTCTTTCTTGTGCAACAAATTATTTCTAGATAACAAGAACGCCCAAATGCAAACAAAACAAATGCACATAGCGAATGTTTTTAGGCCTTTACAAAATTACAGGTCGGAGTACTGTGGCACTGCTCTGTGCTGAATTCCCGCGATATTGCTACAAGACATGTTATCCGTGTGTACACGACATTTTCTTGTATGCTGCGTTAAAGTGTGAATGTACTTTTCCCTAACACAAATTATTTACAAATAGGGACATATTATCCACTCATTTTTGTGTCTTAATAAATATAAACAACACACTAGAGACAGTGTATGGCAGAAACAGAATGCACTAAAAACTGAGATAGCAGTTTTATGACTCTCGTATGCATAACAGATTATAAATAGAACTGAATCAAAATAACATTGACTCGATTAGTATTTCAAAGAAAGAAGGCATTTTTTTGCAAATGTATGCTGTCTTACGGTGAAATTCCGCAACAATTTTGCTACACAGAAGAATCCACAACGACATCCTGTTAGATAAAGTATCAGACAGGGTAGCACACTCTACCGCATTTGGCATTTTATCAAATTTCCTGTTTCGTTTCCATTTAATTTGCATTAAACTATAGCAGTTACTTAAAAATTAATTTACATTGCAAAAAAGAGAAAACCGTTTATTTCAGGATTGCAAAGGTCATACAAACTGACGATTTGTGTCTGCATGCTATCTGAACGAAGTTGTTTTTTTAACGTCAATTTGGTCAATTGTGATCATAATATTATTAAATCTGGATGCCATGTATCATCTTTTACATTTACATATTTGCTATCATTACGTCTTACATCGACAAAGGTATGTCTTATAGCGTTGTACCGCGTGACAAAATTCACCAGAGGCGACAAGTGCCAGAAAAGATAAAGGGGCTAAAGAAGAGATGGTCGAGAACCAATTAAACACCAAAACTTGCTCGGTATTAATTGTTTATCTAACATAAGTGTAAAGTGATGTTTATATAATCTTAATTATGTGCAAAAAGCACGTGAATAAATACAATGTACCAAGCGTATGCACGTTCATTGTAATAAAGTAATATTGCAAAAGGTAATACTACATGTACATCATTTGATATGATAAGAGAAAGGAGGAAGTGAAGCGTTGTGCAACATTAGTGACGGTTACACTTTTATCACGATAATTAATGTTTAAAAAAAAACTGATCGCCAATCCTGTTGAAAGAATTATTAGTGTATGGAATAACCCATGTAACTATATTACGCAATACTGATAAGAAAATGCATGATCTGATATTAAGTGAGCATAATAATTTCAATTTGAACATTCTCGATAATCATAAATACGTTTTACCTGATATTAATCCATAACTTCAAAGCACATATCTTTGTAAAATATACATCAAAGAAATCGCTGAATATTCAATTAAAACGATATATGGATACGTCAACCGTAAAACAAGAATGATATTTTAAAATTAAATTTCAATACACAATGTATAAAGCTTTCTTTAAAAGGGGCACTCCTTACATCTAACATATCATATTCTCAAATCATAGCTAGTGTGTCCGATGAACGTACAATGACAGATAAATACACTTTTAAAGGGACACTCCCTGCATCTAACAGAGTATATTCTCCAAACATTCATAATGTGTTCAATGAACGTAAAATGATAAATAAATACAAATTTAAAGAACAACATATATCGAAACATGTCTCATTTAAGCACAAATTATCAACATAGCGACCTTCTATAACAAATCGCTATCCACCGATTAATTGTACAACGACCACTTTACATTATTGGATTTAACCGCTGATTTTTCCTGTGGTTACTGGAATGATCGCTTAAATTGTTAGGTTAAGTAAAAAATACTTGCACATACTATATGTTCTTTTCAAGTTATTTAAATTGACACCAGTTTTAGGGAGTGCCTCTTTAACATTACATATTATCTACATCGTATCAAAGACACGTAATCAAAGTGTTATGTGTTACGACTGCTAAACCAGTGTTAACTTGTCTGTCGTTTCACATTAACTACTTCCTCATTCTCGCAGTAGATGAAACAGGATGGCACTGAGTTTTTATTGATAAAACCGGATGCATTGGAAAAAAAGTTTTTTTCGTAATCATTGATAGCAGAAACTGAAACCTAATTCCGTCAAAAGTACATTTTCAGACATTACTTATGTACTAATATAACATAAATATATAGACGAACTATTCTGTAACCCAGTGTCGTGCACAACGAAAGCCTCTAAATCAAATTTAAGTGTGAAATATGTAAAACCATAAACTGATATTTTTGACACGCAAAGTGATTAATTATACGTAGGATTAAGATTTATTGTATCAGATGACAAATCAGTAGCTACCTTGTCCCTCATTTCCCACATCAAACGTTGAAAAAAAAAACAGTAAAAATATGTTTGACTATTTTCTTTATGAATCGTTAATATAATAAATCCTGGTTACATGTACTTTATTTTTAAATGCAATTAATTTTTTTTTTTAAATATTAAAAAACAATGCAGATCATCGTCAATTATCATATTATCCACATTGTGGATCTGCTACGATAAGTCAACAATAAAATGACTCTCCTACATTTTTTCCAGGAAACATATGAGTGTGTATTTAAAAGTAGAAAGAATTCGCACACATTTGTCTTAAATTGAATATAAAAATCTTAATTCCTGAACATTAATTTTGTTTCCTACATTACATTGTATTTGCAAAAATAATAATAAACATTGCTTTCAATAAGCAAAATAATGTTCTTTTACCTTCAAATGCTCTAACATCCGCAGCTATATCTTTGGAGTTACTGATTGAAACAGTTAAGCGCCGCACTTCCACAGATGGTATCGGCAATACATCGCTGCATCCCCTAATACAGCAATATCGCTTAAGAACACTTATTGGCAATACGTGATTTCAGTGTGCATTCCTTTAACAAATACAAATGTACAAGAAACGCCTATATTAATGATACTTAAGCGCATGCACAAGCATGTATAAACAAACGGAATGCCTATCCTGCTTTAAGATACCAATGTATACAAGCTGAAAGTTTTGTAATGTGTTAAAAGAGTATTGCGTAATTTTTTTTTGTAAACGATAAAAGTTTAATTTTAAAAATATGTCACTGTATTAAATGTTTTGAAAAAACGCATTTAAGGTTCAAGACTAAAGAATTAGCCATTAGATAATTATAAGAACGGAATCACAGTATTCTTTAACACAACTCATTAGCTTACAAGTAGACAGATTAGCTATTAAATAGTTAATCACTGCTACAGTACATGTACATGTACATGTCGAGATTGAAATTGACACGTCATTTAATTGTATACTATAAGAATATATTAACATCTTTGCTAACATGGTTTATAGTACATGTATTGATAAGTTAACAAATTTAAGAAATGGGAAAACTTTAAACTTTAAATTTGATATCATATTTGGATTTTCGGCAATTAAGCCTTGTATAACAAATGAAAGTTTAAACTATCGAATGACAGAAGTGGAGGCTACTGACGTATGAACGGAAATAATTTGTTAGCAGACCGTTCTTGTTTTTAGCCTGTGTGGGAAGAGTGTGGTGATGTCATACTGATAACATGTGAATAACCACAGTCTGTCCTTGACAAAGATAAAACATGACTTTTTTCTGTTTGTTCAATACCGGGACAGTTTTGTGTAAAGGATTAACGTGACATGACGGAGTAATAGCCTATTGAAATAATTGATAGTGGTGTAATTTACTGATCATTAATTCATACCGCTACGAGATGACAAAAAGTTTTAATAACAAAAACACTGCAACGCGATCGTTGCATGAATGCAGAAATCATGCACTGTGGAGGCATTTAAATTGTGTATAATGAGACACGAATCTGACCAACACAGTCATTGGAAGAAGATAATTGCACGGACAACTATATTGAATTTGATTTAATGTAATGTCTTTAAAAGAAATCATTAGAACAAATGTCTAATCAGATTTTTGTATGCGTTATTTTGTAAGTGTTTGTTTTGCAAAACAAGCACACACAAATGAGAATACTGACGAACTGCGCAAACAATGTAGAAACCCATGAGGATAAATATTATATTATCAAGCTTTATTTTGGACTAAATAAAGACTAATGACATCAGTTTTTCTTTGTAGCTTCTTATGGGTATAACAAGAAATTTCGTGAGAGAGGACACTTAGTGGATGTTTTGTTTTTAATTTCACATGATAGATGTATTGATACAGTATACGTCGGATATAACGAACACCTTGGGAACATTAAATTTGATTCTTATTTCTGGAATAACTGTATGTTATATTCATATAGTACTTTATATTTAGTAAAGAAAATTGAAGTTATGACGTGTCTTACGGCTGATGTAAAATCATTTATAAATGGGTATTTAATTCAAAACACGTCTTAAAATTTGGAACGATATGCTCGCTATCTGAACCAAAAATAAATCAAAGCTTGTTTCATACAGACACTGGTTGCAACATTCCTGATGGTTTTAGATGCTGAAACACTATACATCCTTGTTTAATTAAGCACTTTATAATGAATAATGGACGAAAATAACTAGTTTAATACTCACATACTGACGAAAACGGTATTACAGTTTTAGTAAATGCCGCTTAAAACTTGAGCCAGTGCAATAAGTACTTTAATACTTCTGAAAGCGGAAAAGCAGATAATACAAGATCACTGTGGCCAATGATCCATTAATGTACTAGAATGTAGTAAGCATATAAACAAAGTATAGAACCATTTTCGAAATAAGTCAATAGAACTAAGAAAATAAAGACACTCTAATGTAACTCGTTGATACTTCTAAAACCTCTTAATAAATACGTAGAACTAAGGCAATTTTGTATCTGTGTATCAGTGTTTCTGTCAGGTTAGAAATTAATTGCTGCATGTAAACTCCTAAGGATATTGTCAATTTTATAGGCATTGGTCGACAAGTTACGTTACAAACACTGTTAATTTAAAATTAGAACAGTGTTTTTAGAGAAAAAAAACATATTTCTTCCCCCGCACCTCACCCGTTCGCCGTACCAAAACTGCATGTTACAAGCAGCGGGAGTTTGAAAAGTATAATTTAAGGCAATGCGCAACACAAAATTTGTGACGGACGAACGGTCCGACGGAAAACCCAGCCATATGAGGGAGGATGAGACATATTTACTGGGAGCTAGAATGTAAGGGCTTTTAATATGCAGTCGAACAATTAGTTATTCTGTACATCATTGTTTTATTTAGGATTCTGTTAATAATTTCTGGTAAAAATGACACATTCTATAGAAATACAATAGCAGTTTCAAATATGGCATTTTTTAACGCCGGACGTCAGAAACATCCTGATATCGAAACATTACAGCCAAGTAAAGCAGATTTGATCTAAAATAGTTGCAAATCCTCTCGCTTTTCTACTTTTTCTACGATCTCTCATCACCGCATAAATGACATTATCTGTTTGAAACTTTCCCTGGGGAAAACCGGTGTCGTATTATGAGCATTGTCTATCTTCCCGCATGTTTAGAACAAAAAAGTATGATTAATGATGTTATGATATGGATAACCCGTCGGCATTTAACGCCGTCTGATAGAAATCTATCGGAAACAAAATGCCGACAGGAAATATGTTGCGTCCTTCATACGGTGCTATAACATGTTTGATGTGATTTACTGTAACAAGCTTAATGAATTGCTGAAACCTAACGTATAGGGCATACCCAAAAAGTAGCAGATTATTCCCTCAAAATGATGAAAATATATCGATCTACGTACGACACGTAGTGCATTGTACTACGCAAAAACAATGCACGTATTTTTCAAGAGTAACTTTTATCGTTTTTGCACCATATTCCAATATACAGTCAAACCTGTGAACAAAGACCACCGTTGGGAAGCTACAAATGTCGTCTTTGTTTACAGGTGGTCTTTATTCACAGGTGCTTCTACTATAGAGTAAAAGTTAACTTTGATCTCCCTGATGGTCTTTATTCGCAGGGTGGTCTTTATTCGGAGTTTGTCTTTAACACAGGTTTGACTGTAGGCGACTTTTCATAATAACAAGTGTTTATGAAGGTTTAAAGGAACTATAGCACGTTGGTATTTTTAAATCTACCGAGACGAGTAAAACATTTTTGCTGAAACTTTTTGGTTTTGTTGCGATCGTGGAATAAATAATGTTTTGAGGCTGTTCATATTGCTCCCAGTTTGAGGGTATGTCTATTCAACAAAGTCAGCATTCCCGTTTCTTTCAGTTTTAGATACTGAATAAACTCAAGTAAAACCTAGGACAATGCTGTGCATAATTCAAAGTCTCAACTCTTCTAAATGCCAACAAGTTCTCTGAGAGAAAATTACTACTTGTCAATTGAAACGATGTCATTTTTACCATAAAAATGCACAGAATTCTAATTGACGTAATACGCAAGAGCTGACTAAAGCAAAATAGACGACGATATGATTAAATTTTATTTTAAAAAAAGAGAATGACTTGGAAAACAAATTAACGTTGAATTTTTATATTTATTTGTTTCGTTGCTGTCTATAGTTTGCTCAATATGTATCAACATTTAACACTACACACGATATGCATACCCCTTGAACAAATAACACTGATTGTGGTACATGTGTAATGAAGCAATTGTTTTTATCCTTAATTATAATTAACCATAAACCCACTAACGGAATTGTCTGTATACATGCCTATATTATTCTAACCGCACACAGCTGCCATCTGAGAGGCGAATGGAAATACGATGGCAAAAAGATTTTGTGACTAAAAGTTGCATACCTGTCCCGTGTAAGCAATGGGATGAATGTTAACATGAAATACATGTATATTATTTGAATAACTATGATGTACAGAGTGCTGCAGTCAGCGCATTTTTCCTTCTCTCAGAAGACTGAATGATATTGAAATTGGATATATTATAAATCTGCATATTTCTACAATGTAAGCAATGAAATGAATGTTTAACATAACTTTTGAATGATTTGAATAATAGTACGGAATTCTGCAGTCGCGCAATATTCTTAAATTCTCTCACACTAAAAGGCGAAGAAATTTTCTCGTTCTTATAAATCATGTGGTCCGACACTATTGGTATTGTTTTTCCTATATCTAGAGATAGTTAAGATACAAATACAGATAATACTAAAGTCCGCAGATGTTTTTGTCTGCAAAACTGATTCTTAACCTATAGCAATTAACATTCGAAGTAATGTATATTGGTATTTCCTCCAAGGTATATAAAATTAACAGTTTGTAACTTCGTACGCAACAAACACGGCCATGTGCACTGTTTCCGTTTCTGATGTGATATTTTGGAGGAATGCTGTTCAATTTCTCTTCGTTTAAAGTCTGGACAAGTGTTAAAATAGTCAGCAAGACACATATTTCAAGCATGTAGTATCGCTACAGACCAACAAGTTTTCACAAGTTGTGAAATAAAAGTTTTATATTTCGATGGTTTCTTTCATGAATATATGCCCCATATTCATTTAATAAAGCGTTGGAATGTTAAACTGATAATATTTGATATTCTTTTGAACCATGTTTCGTGTCAAATGTAAAATGGACTTTGACATTCATGTGACGACTTCTTCCTTACTGGAAACATTTGCTCACATATTTGCATTCCAAAACAAACCTGACTGATAACAAGTATCTGATACAGAGGTGACCAAGTTCTGAACGTGGAAAATGACATTAAAAGTTTGACTTTTCTATCGCAAAACCTTTAAAATTCATCTTTCTGTCACAATTTATCCAATATTAATATTAAGTTTAGTTAATACAAATTTATTTTAGTTCGATTACGAAGAAAGCTTCGTAGCTTATTGAATCGCTCTCAAACACTAATTCCAGGTGTCATTACCTATTTACAGCTGGGTAGACTGAGACATCAGTGTCTTTGTCAAAGGACACACCTCGTGCTTGCTTTGGCTGGGATTCGAACCCGGGACCTCCTGTTCCGGAGGCGAACACCCTAATCACTGAGATATGGAGGCCCATGATTGAGGGCTAATATTAAGCTTATATACATGGTGTGAGCCCTCTGTCAAAATGAAAATCATCCAAAAGTAAGTCTGTCTCAAAATGTTTATGATTACGAATTGCGGTCGGACGTGATTGGTTCAACCGAATTTAAAGCAAAATACCTTTTCATGTTCAGACTAGATAAAAAGGCTTTACCCTAATTCAAAAGGCATTCTTTTCAATAAACTGAATGAAAATTGTGTCATGTTATCTACATAGGCATTCCCTATTTAAATCTCAGATCAATTAAAACCATCATAACTATTTGTTTCATAATTTTTGGGTGGATAGTGATTTAATGTAAAACGTCGCTATTTTGGCAAATCGTTCGGAAACGATATTATTTATCGATATACATGTATGTGCTTCTTAAAAACTTATTTATTTATTATTTTACATAGATTTAACTTATTATAAACGTTTTGAGAAACTAATCTGCTGTTTTAGGGATGCCACTTTTAGACTCGTGCAGCGACCAAAATGTACTACCCTCTTAAGGGGTCGAACATATCTAAACTCAGAAGATCATTACATTTTATATCCTTTTAAGGAATTGCACATTTGCATATAATATATCAAAACTTCACACTTAATTGATAAATTCACTGTATGAGCTTTTGAACACTAAGGCATCAAACCTTTGTCATTGCATGATCAGACCATACTTTTTCGATAGACGTTAAAGTTGTTTAATACTTGATAATCAAATAACGTTTGCAAATTAGTAGATCTCCTCCCGACATAGCATAGTCCATAGAGTATTACTGTCTGCACTTAAACTAAGAATTTCTTTGCAAATGTAACATTGCCGAGCATCTAAGACGTTATTTTATTTAAAGTAAAAGTAACCTACCATGAATGACTTTGTATAACCAAGAACGTTAAGACATTTAAAGTGACATTGAATGCACAAGTCACAAGAATAACAAGATGCCCACGTGCAACATGTCGAGCCCGCCATATGTCAAAAAGGCTAACTCCTTACCAAGCAGAGATGGGTCAAAATACACCTAAATATTGGATGTAACATGCATGTTGTACCACAGAAAATTGGTCTCGATTTTT
>JAUMHA010382105.1:11796-38861 GCA_032359765.1 Saxidomus gigantea
CTATCGTCAGTTTCTCCAACGTTCCGTCATTGCATCGATAATCCTTTGGGTCATATTTTGTAAGACTCCAACCGCAAAGATAAGTTCGTCCCTCAATTCGTTTCTCTATCTTTCCAGCAATGCATCGATGCGTCCTTGGGTTATAGATTGTGAAACTCTTTCCACATGCGTATAAAGATAAAACTCGTCTCTGAAGTCGTCCAGCAATGCACACATGAGTTTCTGGATTGTATGTATCAAGACTTCTACCGCAAACATTCAAGGGACGGCCTGGAAAAGAAGAAGATATTTCTTTTAACCCTTGTCCACATTTGTTGTGGTTCAAAATAGAATGCTGTAAGTCTAGCTTTAACATCGTGATGTTTCAGTCGTCCAAATTTGAAATAACAAAACATATTCAATAAAGAGTCTACCAATCTAATATGTCTAAGATTTCTTCTGAGTACAGAAGCTCCGTCGTTTAAGAACAGAAACAGTAACATAGCATTTAACTATATATATTTTCAAATGTAAGGACTCTGAAGTGAGACCTATCGTAATCAGCACTATTAGTGCCTTGATTAATAGCAAATTTCTTTTATTTTTGTAGTAATCAGTTACTGAATAAATACAGTAGACATTAGAAATTCTAAACAAAA
This sequence comes from Saxidomus gigantea, assembly GCA_032359765.1. Classification (NCBI taxonomy): domain Eukaryota; kingdom Metazoa; phylum Mollusca; class Bivalvia; order Venerida; family Veneridae; genus Saxidomus; species Saxidomus gigantea. The sequence goes on from JAUMHA010382105.1 coordinate 12,435, forward strand.
CAGTGTCCACAAAAGAGGATAAGATTTACGTATCAAAGTCCACAATATAAAGATAGAGGAGGAGGCAGGTGTGTACACTTTTATTTTGTATGAATATTATATTCGTTTCATTTTCTTGAATTCGTTTGACAAGATAGCAAATATATCTTCTGATTCAAGGGTAAGTTAATTTAGTTTCGAGTATTTATTTCTGAGTTCATTACATTAAAGTTTAAAACGAAACAGAACGTGTGCATTAGTAACACGCTGAGGTGTGCACTAATACATATTTGTGTGTTGTCAACCATATCAAAATTTACATACTATATAGATAGTACGAAGTGTTTGAAATCATTTCAAATAAAAGCAACATGTTCAATTTCAACCAACATAAAAATTAAAATTAAAAAATAATTAAGATATATGTAATTATTGAATGCTACTTACCGCTTATAAAACAAATGCACAAGCACAAGAGAACAAAAATTTGCATTTCTACTTTAAAACTGTCCATGCTGCTTATAGTTCTACACCGGTCTTGCTTTAGATTGAATTTTGCGTTCAGCTTTTATAGTATTGCATATGACTTAGAAGAAGTTGAAGAGTGGTATACACCGAACGTCAAGTTAATATGGCCACACATAGTTTGTAGTCCCACGTAATAAATGCCTTTTTAAAGTGATATTCATCTAAAAATAATTTCGTAAATACATTTTTATATTTTAGCATGTCATTCTATGTCATTTTTCTAAAGATAAATGAAAGTTAAAAATTAATTATGAAGAATTAAGTTATTGGTTGATAAACTGTGCGACGGCATGTTTCCATTGTTCACATGTCTAATTCTGTACATAGATTAGGGAACTATTACACTGTTTCGTTGTTGTTGTTTTTACTAATTTATTTATTCTCGATTGCGAAACAAGTTCTTAAAACTTAGATTAATCGCATTATAGGTACATAGTATTTGATCTTGCAAACATTGAGGCCTTGTGTTTGCCTTGTATTTGTCGCTTCTATAAACGTCATCTCCTTTGATAGTTGAATCCTCGCAGGAATGTTATTGCTTTCGCAATAAAAATGAAACCAATATTTCAACCCATTGGTTAGAACTTCATTTCAGAAATGACATTTCGATTGCTGCCTTCCAATACAGTGAAGGATGATAGAAAATAAGACCTTAGTTTGTGGGCAGTTGATTTTCTGTATGTATATTTGCATACTTCAAAAATCGCATTCTATGAAACCAATAAAGCGATTTCTATTCTATGTGACACAAACTAATCATCTACTGGTCTTCACCCAACTCAGAGATGTGTGTAAAACTCGAGGCTCGGGATTAGACTGAACAATTTTCTTATATATACATTAGTATATTCAAACTTTGTAATTCTTAATCCGTCAGGATATGATTTTAACTTTACATAAATTGTAAAAGACACCAAAATTGCGAAAAGGAAGCCCTTCAAAACTGAAGCCGTTATATAACATTTTATATAAGTATTTACAAACTAAAACATATCTTCTTATAACTGAGTTTTACAGAAAAAGTTCCTAGGGGACTTACGTTTAAAGTTGTTAAGAGAATTGCATTTCTGCAGAACTTTCATTGTCAAAGTTATCGAATCAATGCCCTTTGAAACTTTTTCGTTCAAAACAATCAGGTACCTTGTTTCTGAGATAGTTTGTATGTACCGTTATCAGGTTGTGCTATGGAAGTTTCCCTAAATCATGCTCATGTGGTCAAAACTAGCATTTAAAAGTTATTTATTTTACATAGACAAGTATCTGGACAACCTTTAAAGTCCTATCGTCTAAAGAAACATGTTAACACCTACAATGTATCAACATTTATGACTATGATGCGACTAGTGATGCTAATATATGACATGACAGTCCTCACGGATTGAGGATACATTTAATTCAGTGGCCAGTCAGAGCACAGTAACGGTTAGGATAAGTTCAGATAAACTTGCTAACTTTAGATACTTTGGACAAAATATGCACCTAAATCAACAGAAATACGAGTAAAGAATGTTAATGATCTCAAATATGAAAACCGACAATTTGTGTCCTGTTGTAAAATGGATTATCTAGAATATATCACAGTCCAAAAAGCATAAATAACATTATTTCAACTGCCTTTGTATCATAAAATTCCGCTTTTAGTACATGGATTACACAAACATAATGGAATCTAGACGATATTCTTCAGACATACAGACTGATAAGGATCTACATGTCTTTTGATCCGAAGATGCTTCTTTATTGAAGAACCGTGAATTTTATTTTGTTTTAATCTCTACATCAAACAACATATTCATTTTGCGTTGTCCTAACCGTCTTTATCTCTCTTATCTCTCTAACCACTTATATTGTGTACACCATTGAGTATATTTACATCTATACTATAACACACTCAGTTTACTTGACTGAGTTGCAATCTGTAGGCGGAATTGTCTGGATACATAGTTATGTACTTTCCGGTAACTTCAAACAAATTCTATGGAAATATTTTAAAGAGTTTTGAGGGTGTTGAGGATATCACAATAATTGTAAATTGTTAATACATCATGATTAATGTCAACAGTACTACGTTGGAAGTAACCACAAACAGTGGGGTTTTTTTTAAAGTGATGCATCCGTTTTCCATACCGATGTGTGTTATAGTGGTAAGAACATACGAGCGTCAAAATGTTTTGGTGGATCGGAGGTGATTGATTCGAATCTCAGAGGTTTTTATTTAGATATATCGGCACTATGTTTATGCAATAGATGGGTTCTTAGTGATATTTATGAAAACAAAAACAAATATCATTATAAATATATCTAGGCTAGTTTTTTGTCTGTACTTAAAAGATCCTTTGAAATGACAACGATATGCTATTTTGGGAATAAAATAAAAAATGAAATTAAAAAAAATAATGAAAATACAGTTTGATAAGTAAGAATAATTTATCATTAAAATCAAATGAAAATGCTAGTTAATTTAAAATTGGACTTTTAACCGTGAAACTCTAATTTTCAAAATACTTGGATTACAATAAATGTTTGAGTTTACTTCTCGGTAACTAGTTTAATTATCATATAGTTGAACATGTGTTAAAGCAAATTACTTCCCGGCAGGTAGTAAACAATTGTATTTCAGCTATTACTGAACACCCTGTGAAAAAAAAATCACCTGTCAACAAAGATTTCTGTCGCATCTCCTGACTAGTTGTTGATCTTTACATGTTTGAATTTACATAGATAATTTCGCGGAAAAGCATGCGATACTAAATTTAACTACAAAGATCAAAAAGTGTCTTTATCATTTAACATAAACCACAATAATTTTATTAGCATCAGATTAGATCTTTAAAATATACAAAACATGTAGGCTGTATACATGTATTATGTAAACACGATTTTGGGGGAAAACCCCTATTTTAAACTACATTGTACATCTCTTTCAATCTACACCCTTTCTGATCTGACCAGCTGTACAGTTTATATCCATGTATATTTGAATGAGCGCGTGGTGTAGGGTTAGAACGTCAAGCCCTGAATTAAGGGTTTGAATGCTTTTCAGTGGAAATGACACTGACTACTAATACTAATAGGTTATTTAACATTGTACTGTACAATACGGAGATATATTTGGACGAGTATCAGCTGAGAAAACCATATTGGACGAGCCGCTAGTATGCAACATACTGCCGCCAGTACTTATGATATGTTTGTTTTGTGCGATCTGCTAATGCACATGCTATAATTTGACGCGCCGATGAACTTAGAAGTGGAGAAGTTCCATCGGTACTTTGGTTTTGGTCTTTACCAAACGGCAAACATTGAAACGCCTCCTGCACTTGAAAAAGGGAAAGGTGGTCAGCAACTAAATTTGACCGCCCAGGAACATGGCATGTGCAAAACAAAATATTATTCTTCATGCATCCTAATACTAAGCGTCGAACAAGAGACATCATGACAGTGTCCTTAGATGAAAATCTATTTATAACACACACAGTTGCTGTATTGTGCGAATGAAACATAATCTTATGGTTTGTCATTTTTCCACCCCAGATTTCAATTGCTAGCATTTGCCATTGAACGAGTCCATGAATGTTAACCACATGTTTAAATCAGCTCTTACATCCCTATTGAGCCGTATTTTGTAATCAGGATATGCAATGCCAATTGTAAGATCATACAAGCGCCGCAAAAATGTACGACCACGAACAACACATAAAGTTGCAAAATTCAATAAACCCAATAGAGATTGCATTAAGCGTTACGTGACTTTCTTTTTTCGTCGAAAATTTGCCAAAGCCATTATATTTTTCAATTCCTTATCTTCAGGCAAACGAGTGACCACCGTATTTTCCCGCCTCTAAGGCGATCCGAGTGGTTTTTGTATAGACTCGTTTATAAGACGAGGCAAGTTTTTAAGTGAAACCCAGTTACTTTATTTTCTTCAATTTCTGATGATTTCTAAGTTAATAAGTTAATTTTTTAATCGCCGATATTTTGAAGTATTATCAAGCAAATTTGATATTGATTTTGGTGACACTTTGAGAAGATATAATTGCGTAAATACGAGGGTATGTGTCCTCGGCTGATAAATCAATTTTGAAAACATGTGAAAGCTTGTATATTATTATTAAGTGTGCCGAGGATCCCACAAATTAGCGACAATTACGTCGCAGTTGACGCTAATTTATGGGATCCTCGGCACTCTTAATAATTATACACAAACTGCCAGATGTTTTCATAAATGGATTAATCATGCTTTATAGGACCCATTTATAGAGGAAAATAAAGGCACTGTGCTGTTGAGTTGATAATAAAATGTAGAATAAGTAGAACATCACACCGACTAATAAACAGACATGAAATGAATTCTCAAACTATGAGAAGAGACAGTTCAATGGTCACACTGAAGTTTTGAATCGTCACTGTAAAGAAGTGCCTAAAATTAAGGTCAGTACATACGCAATAGTGTAAACACATCACAAAGCATATACGCCAGACAGTTTTACATGGAATACAATGAATCAGCTCTAAATGATTTGCTTTGACCATATACGACGCATTTTAGAAGGCGTAACTATTTGAAATACCGGTAATTCTTTGAATATCTGTGGTAGGAAAACTCCTAACAAGAGCGCAAACAAATTGTCGGGACCACCGGATGATATTTTTACATCTTCAAATGATAAACTCTCTATTAATGTTTAGGTCATCCTTATGCATCAGTGGTTTGCCAACCTTTCAGACAAATTATGTAACGAATGCTCTGGACGTACGAGAATGTATTTAGATAGACCCTACACATTCAACAGAAATGTCTAAGAAATAGGAATACACGTTAAAAGATTAACAACGTAGACGATTTTATTTCGTGTGACACCTTCAGACGATGGTATGATCGAGTGTATATGTACCTCTCGTAGATTGTCATTGGTTTGAGCCATGCTACAGACCATGTCCCATTATGTGACAAAGTTGGCAGTATGTGTTATTACATAATTTGTTATTTGTTTATTATTCTGATATATGCACTATAACATACAAATGTTAAGACTCTGAAGTGATACCACTCGTTGTCAGCACTATTACTGCTTTGATTAATTGCAAATTTCTTTTATTTTTTAAGTAATCAGTTACTGAATAAATACAGTAGACATTAGAAATTCTAAACAAAACAGTGTCCACAAAAGAGGATACAATTTACGTATCAAATTCCACAATATAAGGATAGAAGAGGAGGCAGGTGTGTACACTTTTATTTTATATGAATATTAGATTCGTTTCATTTTCTTGAATTCGTTTGACAAGATAGCAAATATATTAATTTAGTTTCGAGTATTTATTTCTGAGTTAATTACATTAAAGTTTCAAACGAAACAGAAACCAATATAAGAAATAAAAATTAAAAAATAATTAAGATACATGTAGTTATAGATTGCTACTTACCGCTAATAAAACAAATGCACAAGCCCAAGAAAACAAAGATTTGCATTTCTACTTTAAAACTGTCCATGTTGCTTATAGTTCTACACCGATCTTACTAGAATGAATTTTGCGTTCAGTTTGTATAGTTTTGCTTATGACTTATAAGAAGATGAACACATAACCACAAGTTTATACGACCGTCCCACGTAATAAATGCCTTTAAAAAGTGATATTCATAAAAAAATAATTTCGAAATACAATTTTTATATTTTAGCATGTCATTCTATGCTATTTATCTAAAGATAAATGAAAGTTAATACATTTTGTATTCTTAATTAACAGCCTATACACTGGCTTCCTAGTTCAGTATAAATAGGGCGGCGGTTTCCCTTTTGGCGGTTTTTTGCCACCCAGTTATGGGATTTCATGTAAACATTTATGTTTTGTTTAATAGTATGTGTTTTTCTTATTGGAAAAAATTGGTATTTATGGCATTTAAATAAATTCCCTGTTTTCATTCAAATCTTTGATTGTCTTTTCTTTCATCCCATACTAGTTAAACTTAGCCTGTGACCTGCCCTGTCCTGGGACAATACATATATACAATCTTTGCAAACATAAAATGTTTTATGTCATTGTACCCAATTTCGGTTTTGTTCTCTGATCCAGTCCGGTTGGATACGGCACCATCATAGTGTTTAGCTTATACCGAAATTAATAAAGCTCCAATCAGCTTGCAGTTTTTTGTCACATGATGTTACTCGACCAATCGTTAGGCTAGCTAGCCATTCTTGTTTAGATTTTTGGCGTGGGAAGTCCTCTCGCCAATTTTTCAATTTCCACCTCCTGTCACTCTTCCTCCTCTTCTTTCAGTTCCTACGTCAGGTTAGATGACTACACCTTAAACTCTTAGTATGTAAATTTTTCACATATTATTGATTGTACATGTTGTATTTTGCATCCTTTTTTGCCACCCAGTTCTGGGTTTTCGGTGTTATTTTTAGGGATTTCATGTAAACATTTATGTTTTGTTTAATAGTATATGTTTTTCGTATATGAAAAACATTGGTATTTATGGCATTTTAATAAATGCCCTGTTTTCATTCGAATCTGTGTTTGTCTTTCCTTCATCCCATACGAGTTCAACTTAGCCTGTGACCTGCCCTGTCCTGGGACAATACATATATATAGTCGGCTATTTATGGACACAGAAAACCCATAGCCTATATAATTTCCTACATAGTTTATATATTATCATTAGACGAATAAATAGCTGAATCAATGTAAAGACATTGCCTCCCGTTACAAAATCATCTAAACAAGTAGTTCCTAAGACTGGGTATTGCAAGAAAGATAAACGACGTTAAGTCGAATACAAAACCCGAGGGTCGAATATGCAGCTAGTCCTGCATACGGTACAGCATTAATTTAATTCATAAATCATGAGGAAGTTTATATACTGAAGTAGATCAAAAGCAAACTCATTCAGCTACGCAAAAAAATACTTTACAAGTACCACAAAATTAATGTAGCAATTAGGGTTTGCTCGTCCAATCAGAAGCCTTTAGATATCTTTATATTATTTCTCTTCTAGGTCACCGTTTTCGCATGTCGGCTTAGGCAGCTTGCTAGGACATCATATGAAGTAAATAATAACATATTCAAACTTTACTCATTCAAACGAAAATGTTTAAACTTAAAACAAAAAAATATTTAATGATAAGTAAAAATTCAGTTAATTAAGCAATCAGAAAAACTTTATAAGTACAGTATAATAAACCGAAGGGTTACACAAGACACCAACATATTTTTTTAGATCACTGAATGGTAAAGCATTTGATCTTAGGTTATATATGTTAATAAGCAGGCCCAGTTATGAGGACATGCCATTTGACATATTAAAAATATCAAAGCATCTCCACACTTTGCATAATATCATCAATGCTATTACCCTATTTAAGTATTGTAATATTTCATAAGCCACGCTCGGTCATTTGACAGTGTCAAGTACCGAGGGTAAACAAATCCAACTAGTTAGTCAGCCAGGGAAGCAAATATAGTGTCGTTAATTATTGAAACATTGGAGGTTGTTCTATGTTAATCATGAGTTTGGTCATGAAATCAAGTTACCTTTTGCTAGTTCAAAAATGATGTCTGTCTGTATATACGAGATTGATGGATAAACGATATTAGACAAAGAAAAAAGTTATCAATATGTTGAAAATGAAAACAAAGGCTCGTACGCTTGAATTCATTCCTTCACTTTACAGCGAATAATACTTTCCATCGATATTTAATGTAGACACTATAAGTTTATGTAGTGTGCGGAAACATTCATTTGTGAATACGTTACAAGAACAAACAGTTCACAAAACTGTTTATATTAGTTATCTTAAACATCTTTATTTCAAGGATAACTGGACTATCAGTTTTTGAAACTTTAACAACATTGAACACGTTTAAACTCCGCTAAGATGCAATTGCAAAGAAATGTGCATTACGTTAAATGCTATGTTTTTATATTCTAAACTGTGACTGATAACTCGCTTTAATAATATGCCTCTCCTGTAAAAAATAATTTAGCAAAATTTTCAGAGAAATGAAAGTTGGTAATTATGAGTAATTATTATAACTCAGCATAATACAATTTTAGAGTAAAACACTAAATGTAATTGATTTAAATGTTTATTGAAGATCACCCTTCCTATGAGGAACACAGTTATGCTAGAAAAACACTTTACACCAAACGACAGTTTGTTTTGTATGTAGTTTTACGCCCGTTTTGTTTGTAGTATTTCAACAGCACTTGTCTCACTATCGTTCCTTGGAAGAACCAGCACTAGAACCCTATCTTACTTTCTCACATAAAGAGTCATGGTCGGTAGCGGGGCGCGAGCCCATGGTCCTCAAACAGTGAGAGGTTTTGTGATTTAAAGTTGACAGATTCATACAATAATTAAATATGGAAAAATGCGGATAAGTTGTTTGAATCAATGAACATTTCACGTCGTTGAAATACATACAATTGATTGTGGACAGTTTTAAATAATTCAAGGTTAATTCTACAGGAATTAATCAATTAATTTTCAGCAAAAGTTTCATCTGAGAGAAGAAAGATTCTGCATTCTATATGATCCAAAATATACAATATAAACAAATACTTACGCTGCATATAAATATGCATGAAATATGACATATCAAAATTTTATGACACTGACATATTTAAATTTACATATGATTTTTGCAACTATTTGACGTTTGCATTGGCATTTTCATGCTTTTAAAATGTTTCAAAATACATTGGATACTTTCTTTTTCATATCCTTTGTTTATGCTCCTGCTTCCATTTTAAAGGCATACTGATTGTCCATTTTAATGGTATATACGTAAATGTAAAATTGCTGGGTATCGAAATGACATTTGAAAAGTGGAAATCAGACGTTTCTTGATCAATTAGTTATGAATAAGGCATCTAAATAAACCAGATAATCTCTCCATTTACATATAAAATATATCTTATGCAGTGTAAAGACCGTTTTTAAAACAGATTAAACATAAACAGAACAATATCTAAACCATAGTTTGATTTCTAGAGGTGAAATGAGGGTCTCCTTTCCCCTTAACCTCTCCTCAATTAAAACAGCTTTACTTAGTTTAATCCTATTAATCGCAATATATGCAAAATCTAAGGTCACAAAGGCGTAGTGAATCATTTTGTATGAAAGAAATTATTAACAAACATTTTTTTTTTTAGATCATTCAAAATAAGATTATGTTTGTGTCTGGGAAACACAAAAACACTAACGGCGCTATATCTTTTAAATCAGCAGTATCGCGTAAACTTTCGCCCACTTTTAAATTCAATTATATACTATTACTCATTTTCTTGCGTCAAAATCTTTTTTGTTCTGTTTGAAAGTTTAAAAGATTAAATTACAGGTTTTTGCCCTTTTTTTAGTACCATGCAATTTAAGAATTTCAAATAGACAGAACAAAAATGTTATAGTAACAGAGATCCGATATTATCAAATAATTTACCCACCTTCAATAAAGCAAATGCACAAACACACTACTGCTATTTGTGTAAAAATGAGCATGTTGTCATAGTACTGTTGTTTGTTTTCAAATTATATTCTGAGTACAGCTTTAATAGACACTCGTACGCTAGTATGGCTTATAAATATAGAAGCGACATTGGAAAAACTTCCGTGAATAGTATGGGATTACAGTCGAATCAACCAAGTTTGCGTGGTTGAAAATACCTGTATACAACATTGCAATATCTCCAAATAATTATTAAAAATACGTGTTTTAGTTCACATATTTCAGGAAACATAAAAAGTAAAACGTTTGGTTCTATTTTGACACGGGTGAAACCAAATTATATTTTTATACTTTGCGCCTAGTTTAATTATCTCTTAACTTAAATATTCCTCACCAAGGAACTTGAGTAAGATTAAGGTAACTTAATTTAATTAGTGCAATGAGTTACAGTAACTATACACCTTTTAGTCAGACCTAGCTACCCTTCAATGATGACGAGAAGTATTCTTTCCCGTTGCTTCTCATATCCAATATAATTCACGTGTAATTGCACATGCCAAGGAGTGGCTCATTTGCATATATATAAAGTATAATAACACCAACACAAATCTAATGTGTAAAATGTCATTTATTTTGAAATGACTGTTTTATCATATAGATACTTTTAAGAATGACGAAATGTTTATAAAAATAATCACAAAATATTGCATAAGTTTTATGAAATACTTGTATTGTAAACCAGTCTTTTAAACTTTCTTATGTACATTGTACCAACCCTCCTGTAAGTGACCCAGTTCCATTGTTGATTATGTGCAATTGTCTTTCTGCTTCTTTTACTAATTTTTATTTTTACATGTTTTACAATCTTCTTAGCTTTCTTCACAGTCTCCTTTATCTTTTATTCAATTTTACTATTCATTTGCACCCTGCCCACATTTCTTGATGGATGACATTAGATGAATAGACAGGTAGATGCTAGGTAATGCAAGCAATTACTTTATTGAAGAATAACGTTAACAGCAAAGTTTATATACAAAACAGCGTCCAGTTCAATTCAAGTAACTACTAAATAAATTACAATTGTTTACGTACGTGTAATCATAAAAGTGAAAAATATAGATGCACTGGAGTCGAAGAACAGTTTACAAATCAGAAATGCTCGGCTAATGAATGTGATATGCTTTTTACTGAGGGCCATGCCGCGGCCGAGGTCAATGTTACAAATCACATTCCTATTTTTCAAATGAAAACTCACTTTACATCGGCTTTATTATATAACCTGTAAACAGCACCAAACAAAAAGAAAGGCATTTTGAAACAAGATTACTGAACTGTTATAATACCGACATTTATTTGATTATTAAGTTTTGCAGTAACTGAATTGGGTTCCTAAATTATTAATCATATATAAATATTAATAGAATTATTTCGTTGTTTTTCAAATCTTTGTCATGGCGGTTTGAACAGCCTTCCACTGTTTGTTTGGATGACCGTTACTTTATCAGTCATGACTCACATTTCTAAAACCAATTGTTAATGTTTTATAGAGGAAAATAAAGGCACTGTGCTGTTCAGTTGAGAATAAATGTAGAATAAGTAGAACATCACACCGTCTAATAAACAGACATGAAATGAACTCTCAAACTATGAGAAGAGACAGTACAATGTTCCTACTGACGTTTTGAAATCGTCAGTGTAAGGAAGTGCCAAAATTTAAGGTCAGTACATACGCAATAGTGTAAACACATCAGACAGTTTTATATGGAATACAATGAACCAGTTCTAGATGATTTGCTCTAACCATACACGACGCATTTTGAAGGTGTAACTATTTGAAATACCGGTAATTCTTTGAATATATGTAGTAGGAAAAACTCCTAACAAGAGTGCAAACAAATTGTCGGGACCACTGTATGATATTTTTACATCTTCAGATGATAAACTATTAATATTTAGGTAGACCATACGCATTCAAAAGAAATGACTAAGAAATAGGAATACACGTTAAAAGATTAACAACATAGATTTAATTTCGTGTGACACCTTCAGACGATGGTATGATCGAGTAGTTAAGAGTCCACTGTATTATTATCATATACCTCTCGTAGATTGTCATTGGTTTGAGCCATGCTACCGACCGTGTCTCATGTGACAAAGTTGGCAGTATATGTTGTGGCCCGAAACGCTCCCCTGTGAGTATGTGGATTTTCTTCTAATCGACACGCTTACTAAATTATTTTTTTTAAATACTGTGTAAAACGCATACATTCAACATTTATGTGCTAGATTTATAACTTGTTGACATTGCACAAATAAAATCTAAATCTAAAGTAGTAAATTAATCTACACTGTTAATGAGGGTTGGTAGAACATGAAACACTTGATTAACATTTATCGTAGTTTAGACAATTATAATTGTGTTGCAGTACATCGTATCTTGGTCTGAATATACTGATACATAAAATTAGAGATATTCAGTAAAAATCAGATAAATTAAACTCAGTATACCACGCAGTCTCAAAATGCAGTTAATTTGTTTTGTGTGTTCAGTTTGGAGTTAGATATTCAAAAATGTTTGTCGGATATAATATAAGTGAAAGTCGTCTGTGTGTAAATGTTTTCACTTCACGTCGGATTGTTCTGGTATTGTTGTCCAGAAATACTTTCAATATAAGTCAGTAAAGGGTTAAGATCCAGAAAATGTGCATTTACATTTTTCGGTCAACACTTCGCTTTCTGATTGAAACCTAAGACTAAATTAAAACATTCAAATGTATCAAATTTTAGTTAGGTCAACCAAAGCACTGAAATCTTAGCATACGGTCTACTTTACATCAAAATAGTCGTACTGTACGTGTCACGATGTTGTTTTTCCCTATCCGAATGCACGGGTGCTCTATATAACAGTTTACTGTCGTTGAATTATCATTATAGTTGAATCTGTGTTAACGATCCCATTTCCCGGTAGGGTATAGAGAATGTGTATTTCATATATTACAGAACAACATGTGATTAAAGACCACCTGTTTGCATCTCCTGACCAGTGGTCATCCTTCTCATGTTTGAATGTACATAGATCATGTAAACAAGTGTATTTCAGCTTTTACTGAACACCCACCTGTCAACAAAGACTTCTGTTGCATTTCTGACCAGTAATTGTCCCCAACATGTTTGTATTTACATAGATCATTTGATGTATGTGATACTAAATTTAACTATAAAGGTAAAAAAGCTTATTTATCATTACACATAAATCACAATAATTTCGTTAAATATAAAATATATATTTTGCAAACAAGTAATTATAATACATTTTACTTTTTATGCGTGTTCATTGAATAACTGAAATTCGACATTATAATATAAAGATAATTATGTAGGACAAGTTAATATATAAACATCGAAAGTTTTTGGGAAACCCCTTTTTCAAACTATTCCGTTCAATCTACACCACCAATGCTAAGACCAGCATTACAAATGTCAGACACTGAACTAATGGGTTCGAATGCCATCAGTTAAAATTACCATGGCAACTACAAAGCCTTCCAGATCATAACCCTTAGAAACAGATAATGAGAGTCTCAGTTTTAAGAACTTGAGTTAAAATCGATGTAAATTTAAAAGTTTAAAATGAAATACATTTTAACTATTCGAATGAGGATCAATTCTTCAGAACTTATCCATTTCAGGACACATACCACTGATGAACAATCTGGTCAAGACATGTTAAACGAGATATGCTAGTATACTTAATGTACTGTCTTGTAATGAAATACAAAAAGTACGTTACAGATTAATTCAAACATTCGTTCTTCTTCCACAAAACAGTCTTTTTAGTTACACATTGCAATGCTTTTCAAATGAATAAGAACGTAGATTTAATGGTATGGTTTAGACTCCATAGTGTAAACTGAACAGGCAGAGTTACTTCCCCTTACCGGTACAGTGTTTTAACATTATCCATGCGAGAAAAGCGTTTTTTTTTAAATCATCAAGTTATGTAAACAACAGCTGTTGATAAACACTTCCAATCTCATACATATTCATTTTTAGTTACAGCTTTGATATTATGCAGTTACGTGTACATTTTAAACTGTGAATTTTCATATAACGTTTGTGCTAAGAAAAGGGTCTTTTAAACATTACATTAATTTCGAGAATTTTCTAGACTTTATAAAAGAACCCAAATTTAGAATCGCTTTAACACAGTTTAGAATATCATACCATCAGCTAGGCATTGAACACGGACACTATTCAAATCAACAAAGAAGTGAAAGAGTGTGTAATAATTGCAGTTATCAATTAATTGAAAATGAATCTCATTTCCTGCTAATATGTCCAACATATTCCGATCTAAGGTGGATCTATTTCAAGCGATATTATTACACATTGCCAACTATACAGAAATTTAAAACTTAATAGCATCTTAATCAAAGTCAATTACGATAGATCTTGCTAATTTTTTATATTTTGCAAGTTTGAGTAGAAACTAGTAGATCTAACGTATTGATTCACGATGTTTTATGTATATTCTCTTCTGTAAATCAATGTCAGTTTGTCTATTTTTATGTACTTGTTTTGCTATGAACATATGTATATATATGTGTGTTTTATGGAAACATAGTTGTAGTTGCATTTCCGTAAATGAAAGTCAGGAGGATCAGGTTGATTTTTCGGAGTAATACCAACCATTATGGCTTCTAAAATCATTCACATTTTGACTGTGAACTTTACAAACAACAAGGCATAATCCTTGGATATTTGGCATATAGCATTGATTAGTTGTCCTGTACCATGATTGTTCAAAACATACCTGACCCGGCCCTGGGGTCACTGGACTTACTAATACACTTTCTTGGTTTTTTAGCTCTCCTGAGCACATCAGGTCAGTAAAAACAAGGTTATGCTGTTATTTTCTGACAAGGGTGTCTGTGTCCTATGGACGCAATTCCAGTCTTTTTATGGGACAACAGGTAAAATGAATCATTTGTTAATTTCTACTTTTTTCCCCGCAAAAAACACCGTGTTAAGTGACACATATTTAATATTATTATGTTAATCGGTGATATATGTACAAATAAACGAATTATCACTAATGCGTCTGGTTAACTAGACACTTATCGATATTGATTAGCCGAGAGCAACCACTACTTTCCACAAGGCCAAAAATCTATAGTTGCCCCTTGCGTAAAATTTCCAGATGCTCAAAAATCACTTCTTTGTCGTTAATTAATTTCAAGTTGTTACTATTTAAATTACAACTGTTCCCAATATGTGCAATCTGGCGACGGAGAGTATGATACAATCGTCACACATAATTCAATACTCTCGGCTTATGAATATGATGTGATTTGATTGGCCGAAGGCAGTGTATTTTTTCAGGAACATATCGCATTTGTCTTTTCGACTAAAACCTCACACCGCATTTGCTTTACCGAATAACTTGTAAACGGCGCCAAACAAAAAGAAAGATATTTTGAACCAGGTCAACACAAGACAGTACGATCCTAGTTAGATAGGGGTGTGGGGGGGGGGGGGGATTGCATACAGTTCTTCTTCTTTTTATATCTATAAATCTGTCATAACTATTCAAAAATATATTTAAGTCTGTAAATATATCAAGAAAATTCCTAGCCTATGTATATCACAACATACTTTTAGGCTGAGAGCAGCTCCGAGCCAATGAAATACAGTTCATTGACAAGTTATAGAATATTAATGTACCTTTCTGAATGCTATTTGATTGGTTTATACCATTCAAATGACAGGTAATATAAATTTCAATAGGAGACCAATGTATAGTACGTGGATACGTTCATAGAGAAAAACGAAGACACTGTGCAGGTCATTGTCGAAAGATGTAACATAAGAAATGTAATCCCTTAACACTGTCAAACACACACGGAATGATAAATCTTCAAAATATGAGAAGATACACAACAACAAAACATAGAACACACAAAAATATACATCTGGAAAAAAATTAAGCTACGCGAAGTAAAAATACTATAAATCGTTACAGCAACCCTTTGCATAAACTAAAAACACATTTACAAACAGTTTAGCACTGCGAGTTGTCTTAAAGAATATCAGAATTTCATCTGGGGGCAGAATCTAATCACGGTCAGGGTGGTCATCCAGGCACGGTGAAGGTAACCTCTGCTACTAAGCGTTCAAAGTACGGTTGTCACCTGAAGACTCAAACTGCCTCCTAAAATCTTCATATGACCTCTGCATTTCCATACTTACATGTGCTTTTTTATTTCGGATAAACCGACATCCGTTGATTGTTCAACATTATCGCCCGAAAAGCCCAATACAGTAGGACAGTTCTGCTGTTTTCTATTTGCATTCGTGGAATACATTCTTCATCTGTAGCTAACTTCGACGGTATTTTCATGATAAAGCTTGGTAAGATAAGTCACTCTAAAATCCCGAGGCGTGCTTAACGTATTATTTGTTTACTTGACGTTGAATAATTCTATAAAATCAGCTCATTTTTCAGTATTATGACGCATTTTAAGAGGGGTATACATTTTGAAATTACTCTAAAATAGAGTTTGAAAAGAGGCAAAAGTAAAAGAAAATGATTATTTGATTACATCTTTAGATCTTTATTCATATTCTTATTTTTACGGCAAACGTTACCTCGTAACAGATGACTCAATTATGGTAATTATCAATTATTGGATTTTGTTTACCCTCGGTACTTGACACTGTCATATGACCGAGCGTTTATGGTAATCCTTTACATGTTTCCTTTATGTAGCGTTGCGGCGTAATAAAAGTAGACCATGTGTTAAAATTAACTGTCAATCATGTTGTACTATCTAAATTAACTATATTAAATTATGCGTGACGATGACTTAATCTAAACAAACTACACGTGTACCCCCTGTCTTTCCCATATAAGGAATGGTGCAGTGGTTTTGGTGACACTTTTGTACCTGTTTTGGTGTCTTACTTGTAATGAGCTGGCGATTCTATATATATGTATAAATTTGTCTGTTTATAGCCTTTTACTATTACATAGTAACACATATTCGGCAATTAAACGATTAAGTGCATGTAATTTGTTTATTTTTCTAATATATGCACTATAACATATACTTAATTAACGGCCTATACACTTGCTTCCTAGTTCAGTATAAATATAGTCAGCTATTTAAGGACACAGAAAACCCATATATAACGTATATAATGTCCTGTTTATATATTATCATTATACGAATATATAGCTGAATCAATGTAAAGACATTGCCTCCATCTGACATTTTGGCGTTACAAAAACATCTGAACAAGTAGTTCCTAAGACTGGGTAAACGGCGTAAAGCCGAATACGACACCCGAGAGTCGGATATGCAGCCAGTCTTTCATGCTGTATAGCTTTTAATTCATAAAACAAGCGGAAGGTTATATACTGTATACACCGGTTGTTGTGCAACTGGCGTTGTTTGCAGTCATTCTAATATATAACAAGATATTAGCGAATACTGTAAATACCAATAGCTAGATGGCCCTTGAATTTATCAATGAAGCGATCACGTGATCAAGAGGGTCGTATACAAATTAATTCGATTCCATTCGTAAATTTTGATCGGTCATTCAGCTACGCCAAAAAAACAACCAACGTTATAAGTACTACAAAATTAGTGTAGCAAATATAGGTTCATTAATTATTGTAACATTGGAGGTTGTTCTATGTTAATCATGAGTTTGCTCATGAAATCAAGTGACCTTTAAGTTAAAAAAATATGTCTGTCTGTATATTTGAGATTGATGAACAAACGATATTAGACAAAGAAAATGTTATCAATATGTTGAAAAGTAAAACAAAGGCTCGTACTCTTGAATGCATTCCTTCACTTTACAGCGATTGATACTTTCCACCGATATTTAATGTTGACACTTTAAGTACTCTAAAGTTTATGTAGTGTGGGAAACAAACATTTGTGGATACTTTACAAGGACACACAGTTAACACAACTGTTTATATTAGTTGTCTTCAACATCATTATTTCAAGGTTTACTGGAGTATCAGTTTTTGATTCATGATCGTAAAAGAATTTTGACAACATTGAACACGTTTAAACTCCGCTAAGATGCAATTGCAAAATAATGTGCATTACGTTTTATGTTATGTTTTTATATTCTAAACTGTGACTGATAACTCGCATTAATAATATTCCTCTCCTGTAAAAAATAATTTAGCAAAATTTTCAGAGAAATGAAAGTTGGTAATTATGAGTAATCATTATAACTAAGCATATACAATTTTAGAGTAAAACACTAAATGTAATTGATTTAAATGTTTATTGAAGATCACCCTTCCTATGGGGAACACAGTTATGCTAGAAAAACACTTTATACCAAACGACAGTTAGTTTTGTATGAAGTTTAACGCCCGTTTTGTTTGTAGTTTTTCAACAGCACCAGAACCAGCACTAGAACCCTATCTTACTTTCTCACATAAATAGACATGGTTGGTAGCGGGGCGCGAGCCCATGGTCCTCAAACAGTGAGAGGTTTTGTGATTAAAAGTCAGCGACAGATACATATAATAATTACATATACTTTTACTGGAAAAATTGTGGATAAGTTGTTTGAATCAATGAATATTTCACGTCGTTGAAAAACATAAAGTTTCAAAAAAATTAGGGTGAATTCTACAGGAATTAATCTATTAATTTTCAGCAAAAGTTTCATCTGAGAGAAGAACGATTCTGCATTCTATATGATCCAAAATATACAATATAAACAAATACCAACGCTGCATATAAATATACATGTTATATAATAGACAGAAAAACAGTGTTATAGTTACAGAGATCCGATATAATCAAATAATTTACTCACTTTCAATAAAGCAAAGGCACAAACACACTGCTGCTGCTATTTGTGTAAAACTTATCATGTTGTCAAAGCTCTGCACTGTTGTTTGTTTTCAAATTATATTCTGCGTACAACTGTAAATTAAATTGTTTATACCTGTATATATATAGAGAGAGAGATATTTGCGTTTATAAATATAGTAGCGACATTGGAAAACCCTTCAGCTAGGTTACCCGTGAAGATTTACGTAGTGATTACACCAACTAAGTTCGTGCGGTTGAAAATACCTTTTCACAACATTGCAGTATCTAAATTCAAATGAATCCAAATATTTATTAAAATTACGTATTTTAGTTAAGTTATTTCAGGAAACATAAAAAGTAGAAGACAGCGGTATAAAGATTAGTTCTATTTTGACTCGGGGAAACCAAATTCTATTTTATACTTTGTGCCTTATACAAAACTAATACTAGTAGTTTAATTATCTCTGAACTTTCAAATATTCAAGTGTGACATGTTTTCCAAGGAACTTGAGTAAGATTAAGGTAACCTACATTGGTTAGTGCAATGAGTTACTATACACATTTTGGTTGGTTCTCTGCGTTCTTTAGGCGCAGTATCTTCCCTGGTACCTTTTTCTTAAAATATATACGCTTAGTCGTTTTTCTAGCGGGATTTCACGCAATGACAAATTTTCAAGGTATTGATGAATACTTGACAGTACAATATTAAACGTTTCTGCAAAGCTGCTAAAAATTCTTAGACACTTTTCACAGCAGAATGGTGATAAGTATTCTTCAAACCTTGGTAATGTTAAAAAAAAATGTGTGTTAAAGCACACAGAATGACAAAAGGAAAGGACTATTCAAGTCATTGACCCCATATTGCTAAACACACGCAAATTTCGGTTATATCCTTAGTATAAATGCTTTGACTGTACACTCAACAACTTTTCTAAGTATATACTTAAAAGTTCAGTCGTATTTTATTCATTTTTCCAATGTTATGATGAACATTTCATAGTCATAACACCAAAGATGGAATTTTAGCTCTACTGAACGAAGTCAAGCGGAGCTTATGCCATGGTGTTGTGTCCGTCGTCCGTCCGTCCGTCCGTCCGTCTGTCAGTCAGTCCGTCTGTAACATTTTCCTTGATAACGCTCTACAGGTCGCAATATTCATTTGACTTTGATGAAACTTGCTGATAAGGATCCCTGCAATTTGTAGATGTTCCTTATTGTTTTTGGGGTCAGTGAGTCAAAGGTCAAGATCACAGTGACCACCGATAGCAATTCCTTTATAACACTCTACAAGTCACAATTTTCATTCAACTTTCATCAAACTTGCTCAGAAAGTTTCTGCAATATGTAGATGATCCCTATTTTTTTCTGGGTCAGATTTTCCTTGATAACGCTCTACAGGTCACGTTTTAGTTTTCTTTTAACTTTCATCAAACTTGCTCAAAAGGTTTCCTGTAACATGTAGATGTTCCCTATTGATTTTGGGGTCAGTGTATCAAAGGTCAAGGCCACAGTGACCTCCGTTAGATTTTCTTTAGTAACGCTCTACAGGTCACAGTTTTTATTCAACTTTCATCAAACTTACAGAGAAGGTGTCCTGCAACATGTAGATGATCCCTATTAACTTTTTGGTTAGTGGATCAAAGGTAAATGTCACAGTGAACCAAACTTTGAAAATCTTCAAACGTCATAGAATGATAAAAAATCATTGGTCTTACTGAGTAGATGATCCCTACTGTCTTCAAACTTCATAGGATGATTGGTCTTACGAAGTAGATGATCCCTATCGTTTTTGGGGTCAGTGGGTCAAAGGTCAAGGTCACAGTGACCCGAACTTTGAAAATCATTGGTCTTACTGAGTAGATGATCCCCACTGTCTTCAAACTTCATAGGATGATTGGTCTTACTGAGTAGATGATCCTATCGTTGTTGGGGTCAGTGGGACAAAGATCAAGGTCACAGTGACCCGAACTTTGAAAATCTTTTCCACTCAATATCTTGAGATCTACATCACCCACAGTCTTCAAACGTCATAGAATGATAAAGAAATCATTGGTCTTACTGAGTAGATGATCTCTACTGTTTTTGGGGTCAGTGGGTCAAGATCACAGTGAAGTCTGTACATAGCTTTTCCTCGGTAAGAAGATGTTCTTGAAAAGATGTAAGGTGTAGAAAGAAATTTTGAAAAAGTTTCACCTGATTCTAATCCACAGCAAAATTCAAAACGGATAAGGATTTATGATACTGTAAAAAAGCATTATGACAGTTTTAACTCGTTTTTTTTTGCCAGCCTTCAAACATTTGGTACTTCTCTTGAACCACGTATAGTCAGTTTTTAGTATTAAAACATCTCTAATGAAAAAATACGCTTACGGCTCCAGAGCGATGGTTTTGGTAATATTTTGACAACCGCATTAGTCTAAAATGTGTGTTGCTTTTCAATGTATGCCCTGTTTCTATATGGTTCCCACACATAATAATAATTCCTCAACGGAATTTTGTACAGTTAATATAACAACTGAATTTTACATTTCTACAGAATCAGGTATACAAAGTCATACATGCTGGATGGTCTTTGGGATAATTATATTGAATAAAACAATATTTAAATTATACAATTTTCTAGAAGCAATATTTACAAAATAACCGGTCTATAATATAGATTAGTTGTTCATAGTGACCTCACACTGATTATTATTGATTTGCTTTACTAAAAACTGTACACAGAGGCAGCCGATTAAAAAATACGTTTTTTGGTAAACCAAAAGTGTGATGTAGTTTTACCAAGTAAATAAGTTATTTAAGCACTGGAACATACATCTAAATGTGATTTAAATAGTTAAGAAACATAAAAATCCCAGACAGAAATATAATTCAGCATGTAAGTTGAGCACCTGGGGTATTACTGATTTGCACCTATTCAAAGCAGAGTTATCACCAATCCCTTACCTAGCAAGAATGGGATTTTTTTTAGCTCGAGTCATATGATACTTTTAGATAGTTTGTCAGCTAGAGCAATCAAAAATTAGAAAATATCTACGCAGCAAGTGAAGAAATTTTCATTTGCGATTTGTATGTGTTTCATCCTGTATACAAAATAGGGATCATTTATACTGGGAAATACATGTTGAATATGCCTTTAAATAGTTGTAATGATAACAGAGATACAGTCATTTAATTTTCTGATTATCTAATTTGCTGTTTTGCAAGGTACGAGTATGTCTTCCTATAAGAAATACGTGTCAGTAACAAATTCAGGCATTGACTGTAATGATATGCATACTCAAATCTTTGATTTTTAACGTCTCATTGTGGTGAAGTTTGGACAGCGACTAACGGCTATACGTTTTATGAGTAAAACTCTAGTTTATTCTTCGAACTGTTCAGCCGCCAAATTTGCAAGGAGATAGGCGGAAGACTTATCATGAGTTTTATGCAACCAATGCTCTTTCCGTAACATTACATTCGTCTGCAAAAATTACATTTATATTCAAGTACATCCATCTTGTAAGTGTCTTCACAAAATTGCAAAATACATGAAGTAATTGAATTTCATTTATCACTGACATCAAACTTTATTTAGTACATTTACATAGAGTTGATACTCGATTAAGTCAAGCAGTTCTGTAAGAAGGATTTCGTTCCCTTGATAGCTTTCTTAAGCAGCATGAATAACTTCTTCATTCAAACAACCAATCTATTACCTTTTCACTAAAATTTGAGAATGAAACAGACAGTACTACTGATATCTCCTGACACTGTTTTGACGTGCTTTTGACAAAATATTTAAGGACAGAAATAACAAATTTCTTATTTTGTTGATAGATCGTGACGACCATTATTCAAAATGGCGACCAAAGAAAAAGCACGTTTGGCGATGATCTCAACATAACCGCAACATCAACGCGAGACTCGAACAGTCTGTAATGTTAATATTTTGAAATAAATTTGTTGCGAAATGCAAACTGAGTGCATTGTGACGTGTCGGTATTTTTAGCGCAGGGGATCACAAAAACACTATTTGAAATAAATATGGTTCGAGAATGACCAGATGCCAAGAACATAAATAAAATCAATTAGGATATACTTGTTTTTCCGAAATTTGCAAATGTCAAACCTTTATCTTACAAGTAGTTGTAAAAGTAGTTAAACGGTTGCACTAATAACATGAGATGTCGCTAAACAGAAGGTTACTGGTACTAGTACTGTAGTCTGGTATTTAACGAATTATTCTTCTAAACTGACCATTGCAACATATATTATAGCAATGTAAGTCAAGTTTCTCTATAAGTGCGTTCAAAAGTATTGTTGAAAATAAACAACAACAACACGCTCGAGTAGGGTTGAATTGATATCAGCTCAATGTTTGGACCGGTTCTTCATATTATGTAAACGTTTTGTGCTAATGGAACTATTTTTGTTCACCGATGCGGTATGGGAATTTTATATAAAGAAAAGCACGTGAGGTATAATACTACAAGATATACCTCTGGCCATATTTCCAATAAATTTGTAACTCATTTTACTGTATAGACATAGATGTTCATACATATCTTTTAATAAAAATTGAGGAAGATAATAAGTTACCGCTATTACTTGTTTCACGAATAGGTACATGTTATAAAATATTGCATATGATTTGTAATCAAAACTATAGAAATACAAACTTTACCAGAATTAAAAAATAAATAAAAAATAAACAAAAAATGATTGAATATTTCAGTGTGTAATATTTAAAAAAAAATGTTTATAAATCATCTATAAATACAATAACATAAGAGGTTTGGTTAACCTCAATAATTGAGCTATTAATTACCCTATTGTGTTTAATTCTACATCGTAAACGAGAAAAAAAAGATGACAAGTGTTTTAAAAATGCTGAACAATAACAAATGAAAATAACTCATGACTAGTTAATACAAGTACATTTAGGGTTTAGTTGACCTAGTACAATGCAAATTTCGTTATTCGAGAACATTATGAAGGATTTTACTTCTTTTTCCCGCGTATTTTAACAGGTGAATTAGGTTTCTTAAGTATCAAAATTTGAATAAAGAGTTGTAAAGAGTTATAAAGAGTATATATTTGTGTACGTGACGAGCACACAAGTAAGACATTCAAATAGGCTCCCTTTGAATATAAATTTTGTAGAACTGTTTGGCTTAGTTCTGGTGAATAAAGGTAAGGAAGTGATTCGGTTTTGATCAAATTGAAATTCATTAAAAGGATATCGTAAACAATGTCAAGAAACGCACGTTTTCGTTAAAGTGCTTTCAAGGTGCTAACCCTCAGATTTTGGTGAAAAATTAAGGTTCTTTGAGCTGTCTGAAATTAACATATTTTAGAACGAATCTATAAATTCCTGTAAAGTATTTCTGTATTTTTGAAATAATAAACTACCAAACATTTACAATTATTTCACACATATTGCATAATAATAACTATATAAACGTAACCTCCTACACGAAAGAAAAGTTCCGCTAATTAAAATATTTCTGACGTGTTTCAACACCTGACTTTCACGTCAGGATGGCTCTTTTGTGTTTCTGCCTTCTACTGATGAAATGTAGCAGAAATATGAAGTTGTACACCGGCTAGTTATAAAAGTTTTAAACACTCAAACAAATTAATTTGAAATCTCTAAAGAATATATATACGGGAAACTAGTATCTTGTTTTTTTTAAGTAATACAGTTTATGTAACATTTTATCTTTTGTTCTAACCATTAAGTTCTTTTTTTACATTTTCTCCACACCCTTTGCAGATTCTTCTTTATATTTTTATTACTCCTTAGAACCTTGAATACCTGGTCATCTTCATTGAGACAGAATATGCCATAGTTCATGGACCGCTTAATAGACCAGATCAATCTTATTTGTCCTCGTTGTTTAATCTTAAGGCTTGTATTGTTCATTGGAACTATCATACCAACGTTCCCTGTCTTTTTCAAATCTGCCTGCCAGTTCCATTCCGATATTTCAGCCGTAAGATACGACGAGCCATCGTTCTCGGTAAGCCCAGTTATTTTCAAGCTGTACACTGCAAATAGATGTAAAAGCAGTTGTTCGAAAATATTTGCTCTGTTGGCAACCAATTGAAAAAGTATTGAATTGATGATGCAGTATTTTAGCAAGCAGTTTTTTGACTTCTTTAAAGACCTTCTATTTACGTTATGGTATACTTTAATTTCTTGTTTTCTGTTACAATGCAAGAATATAATGTAAAGTTATCTGCACAGAGTGGGAAAGGATATATAAAATGGTGCTATAAATAACGTTTGAAAGAAAATTTAAATTCATCCCTAAACATACAGCCACTTCGACTGCATACATTAAGAATCTATAAAATACATGTAGTTGGCAATAGTACTTCTAATTATAACAAATGCATGTATCTATGAAACTGATTTAATTAGGTTCACAAAGATGTAATTAAAATGTTGTTTAATAACAAAGATATAAAGTCAAAGACACAAGGCTCCCATACCGAACGAAGCTCTCTTGCATATCCTAGGATTAATCCTTACTCCCTGTTGGTTCTTAAGTAAGTCATCATTTCTATTGACATGTTCACACAGCACTACTGAATCTCTTGGACATTTCCTAAAACAAAAACAACATGAAAATCAAAATGAAAAACTGAGAGAAAAACAAGTACTTCCATATAAACATTAAATATCGATACTAGACTGTTGCATAGTAAAAGGGCTATCAAACACTTAACTGGACCAATTATGTACTTCAGGTTCTTTTCTTTTTAGCTTTGGTGGCAGTATTGTGTCGTGCATTTTAATACATGCATAATATCTATTTTGATGTCCATCAAGATATTAAAATTTAAAACATCGTTTTTGTATTGTTAACACACATGATTTAAAACGGCCAATGTTTTTATTATCTTTAAACATTGCGAACATACTTCTCTGTACACTACTTCATAAAAGTTTTTATCATTAAAATATAATAATCCATTATCTTCTTCTAAGTGAAACAGATAGAGAACATCGCAAACACGAACACAGAGCAAACAAATATTGACTACCGACCTGGAATGTCAGTTACCTGATGTGCTGACAACTAATTGTTTAAACTGACAAAGTAATATTAAAATGTATTTCCCAATAGCACATGAATATGAAAGGTTCAACATTTCAACAGCAGTTTTCTTTCCATGTTTTCTTTTTTAGCCTGTCGTGAAAAGCTGCTATGTCGCTGTCTGTGGATATTTGTTGGAGGCACTGGTATACAGTGTTATTTAAAGAACTTCTGGATTTATATTTATTTCCGTTGTGTTAAATCAATAGACGACTTAGATCTTAAGTACGATCAGCTGAAAAGGCATACCCGAAATCTGGGATCAATTTAACACAAAATTATGTTTTCCAAATATTTAAAAGGATTGTCATCAAACCTAAAACTTACAACTAAACTTTCTAGCAAACATCGGTAAAATTAGTATAATCATACGTGTTGTAGTTCCGTAAAACCTTCATAAAACACTTGTTTCATAAGTTTTGGGTGGATAGCAATTTATTATAAAACTTGGCACACCGTGCGTAAAAGAAACCTTTCTTCTTCTCGTTGTAGGGAATGTCCCTTTAAACAAACCACGGTATAAT